>CATNWA010005814.1:0-11724 GCA_951230385.1 Staurois parvus
AAATCACAAAATTTGTGAATGAAAGGAAAATTAAAAATGGTTCCAAAAATTTTTTACAAATAAATATCTGAAAAGTGTGACATGCATTTTTTTTTTCCCCCCCTTTTTACTTGAAATCTAAAAATCTGTGGAACCAATTCCCTTTCGAGTCAACAAATTGTAAAATAGTCCACTGTGTGTAATTTAATCTCTGTATAAATACAGCTGTTTTATAAAGCCCTCAAGGTTTGTTAGAGAACATTATGAACAAACGGCATCATGAACGCCAAGGATCCCACCAACAGGAGGGTAAAGCTGGGAGAAGTTTAAAGCGGGGTTAGGTTATAAAAAAGTTTGAACATCTCACAGAGCCGTTCAATCCATCATCCAAAAATGGAAAGGGTATGGCAAAAAATGCAAACCACAAAGACAGGCCCCACCTAAACTGCAGTGGGGGCAGGAAACCCTTTCATCAGAAAAGCGGGAAAGGGCCCTGTAACTCTGGAGAAGCTAGATATCCACAGCTGTGGGAAAAATTGCCACGGAAAACTTTTAGTCGTGCACTCCCACAAATCGGCCTTTGGGGAAGAGTGGCAGAAAAAAAGCTATTGTTGAAAGAAACCAAAAAGAAGTCCCATTTGCAGTTTCCCAAAAGCCATGGGGGGGACACAGAAAACGTGGAAAAGGTGCTCTGGCAATGAGACCAAAATGTAATTTTTTTGTCCCAAAAGCAAAACGTTTTGTGCGGCGGAAAAGCGAACACTGCACATCACCTTAAACCCCTACCACCCCCGCGTGAAACTGATGGTAGCATCATGTTGTGGGGATACTTTTCTTCAGCATGGAGGGGGAAGCTGGTCAGAGTTGAGGGGAAGAGGGTGGACCCAAATACGGGGCAATCTTAAAGAAAACCTGTTAGAGTCTGCAAAGCTTGGGCGGGGGCAAGGTTCCCCTTTCCCAGTGGGCAACGACCCTACACATACGCCAGAGCTACAATGGAAGGGTTTTAATCAAAGCATATCATGTGTTAAAAGGCTTATCAAAGTCCAGATCTACATCCAATTGAGAATCTGTGGAAAGCCTTGAAAAATTGCTGTTCACAGATCTTTCCCACCCAAATTCTGACGGGCTTAGCTTTTTTTGCAAAAAAGCTGGGCAAAAACTTCACTCTCTGATGTGCAAAGCTGGTAGAGATTACCCAAAAATATTGTAGCTGCCATTGCAACGAAAGGTGTTCTTTTTTTCAAAGTATGACTGGGGGGTGAAAAAAATGCACCCACATGTTTCACATATTTATTTGTAAACATTTTTGAAAAAAATTTTATCTTTTTCCCTTTCCCCCCTTCATAACTTGTCCCACTTTTTTGGGTCTATCACAAAAAAATCCCCGATAAAGTACACTTACCTTTTGTTGTAACTGACAAAATGTGGAAAATTCTACAGTATGATACTTTTGAAGGCACTGTATTGTTGCCTCAGAGCAGGTGCAGAGCTGAACTGCAGGGGTCCAGGAAAATGTTTCCCCAAAAGTCCAGTCATATTAAGACCTATAAAATGTAAACCCACACCACCCAAAATTAACAGTATTATCCAATAATGGGTTTGCACCCCGGTCTCCAAGATAACCTTCCCCCCAGGAAGTCCAAAACAAAATTTTCTATAGTGTCCAAAAAGTCTCATTTACCCCCATGCAAACGTAGATGCCGCTTTTTTAAAGCTATCATCGGGGCTTCAAAGGAAAATTCCCCTTTCTTCTTGACCTCCAAAAAAAAAATACTACCATAAGGGTAAATGCGCTATGGTAGTTATTTTTTTCGGGTATAAAAGGAAGAGGAGGAATTTCCTTTGAAGATCGATAAAAGCTATTAAGAAGCTGAAGAGTCAATAAGTTCGCTTGGGAAAAAATGAGACTTTGTTTGGATTATAAAACATATTTTAATATTAAAGAGGCCCCGCCTGCATTGTAGCACTATGGTGATGGTCACAAGCCATTTGCTTTCAGGGACTTGGGGATTGCACACCATTTGACTCAGTCTTTACAGAGTAGTAGAAGAAATAACACGGTTTTTACATTGCGCCTTTGGGGGAAAATGAGTGACAAATCTGGAGCAGGGATTAAAAAATTTAAATTGTGTGAAAATTGGTTAAAATACAAGTGAAATGTTAGCTCTGTTAAAACAGGCTTATGGGAACTTTCCACAAAGAAATGAATTTTTTTGGGATGGCTAAGTAGTTAAAGGGAAAGGGGGCAGGGAGTTCGAAATGACACAAAAAAGGGGCAGCCAAAACAAAAAAGTACAGATGCAATGTGGACGAGTGCGAACCCTTGTGCACTCGATAAAAAAATTAAGTGTGTTTGAATGAGATGAAAAATTTGAGCATGAACGGGAAACCTTTTTCTGCAGAACGGAGGATTTGGAAATGAGAAAGATGTCTGGGAAGAGGGATGCCTCGAATCGACAGAAGCAGAAAGAATGTTGTCTTCAAATTCAGCAACTTTTGAAGAATACAGAGGTGCTTAATTGTTATTTATTTTTTACAGGCCATTCCAGGAATTAAATGTTGTCATCCTTTTTTTGTGGTTGTCAGTTTTTCTTTTTTGTTTGTTGTTTCTTAACACTAGTAGAGTAGTCCCACAATGTGGGGGAGAGGAAAGTATATGACCGAGGAAGACTGATACGTGTAACAGGATCCCCGGGTTCGTTCCTGCCAGTACAATCCGCAGTCCTCTGGCTATTCCAGGACCCCATTTTTAATGCCTGTCTTTGCATCCATATTCTTGTGACTTCATCTGTTATCTCAGGCTGAGCTTAATTATCTGCCTCTACTTGACCTAACGGCACAGTTCCCTTTGGAACATCGAACAGCTTTCAATAAATCCAGTCACTGTGCAGGCGCAAAGATTCCAGGATACTCTTCTAGCGCCACTGTCTCCACCTGAAGTTGGATCCAGAAATGCGCACCATAAAAGAGGATCAGAAATAGAAGTGAATGAATTGGATCTGGAACCGGCCAGTGCTAGAGGCAGGCTGGCAGGAAGATTTATTCACCTGGCTTATGATCCTGAAAGTTATGGCTCCAACAACATACATGCCATTGTAGATTCCCCACTTCTGCTGGCGCAAAAACCAGGCATTTTTCACTTAAACTCTCCTTCTCACCATGCCCCTTTTGGTTTTTCTTCTTTTAAAAAAAAAAAAAAAAAAAAGTTATACTTACCTGGGCTGTGCGTGGGTTGCACAGAGTGGCCCAATTCTCCTCTTTTTTGGGGCCCCCGCCAGCACTCCGACTCTGCTCCCTTTTTGCAACCCCCCAGCAACTGTTTTATAAGGGGGTACTCCCGCGGGGTATTTTCCTGAGCCCTCGCCTACATCCATTGACACGACTGCAGGACTTTTCCCCACCCCATTCCCCTCCTTATAAAAATTGATTAAAGCACAGGGGCGGACTGACAACTGATGGGGGCCCCTACCCCCCGTGTCCTTGCCCAAACTCAAACCATGAAAAAAGGGACCCCGGGCATCTAATGGGGCCCCACGACCCTGGGCCCTGAGCAGTGCCCCCAGTTTCCAAAAGGCATCCTCCCCTGAGCAGGAGCCAATGGCTACCACTGCTATCAAACTTCCCTATAGGGAAAGGAGGGAATGGAGAAAGCCACTGTCTAGTGCACAGCCTGGATCAAGATCGGGCAGGTAATATAAGGAGGGTTGGGGGGGATCCAGAACAGAATTTTTTTTACTTTAAGCAGGAATAAAAAAACATTTAATGTTTTAAAACCTATAACAAAAATCAGTCCGTTATGTAGTAAAGCATGCTGTTAACCACGTGGAATCTAAGGGGTTTTTTCCTCCGCATTGTGAAAAAAACCCATTTATCCTGTGTTTCTTAATTCTCCTCTTCTTCCCACACCCCAATCCACAGCTGATATACAGACCCAGTTGGGTGTGTATTGCTAAGGGGGTTTTTTTTTTTTTTTTTCTTTGGGGGGGTGTAGTGATAAGCCAACCAATTGGCACTGTCCAGCAGAGGGTCGGGTCTGCACCCTAAGGACGGAAGTGGGAAGAAAACCCCCTACAAGATTAACCATGCCTCCGGACCTGATAGAAGTCACAAACGCTAATACCTCGTAAAAAAAACGGAAAATTTTAGCATTTATTTTTCCCCAAAAAATAAATTTTCCCTTTTTTCTTGTACTGGGGGGAGACCAGTATAGTGAATCGGGTCCGGATTAGTATCATTTAAACTTTAATTCATGTTGGGGATTCCTTTTAGGAGTTTGAGACACCTTAAATGTTTTTTTTTACAATTGGGGCTCAGCTCTTCCCCATTATTTTTTGCGCAATTTTGGCCCCAAACCTTTAAAGGGGACATGTTTCGCCCTTTTTCCCAAAAAACCTGTGGCCTCTGCCCCTTTCAAACCCAAACCAAGGTGTATCTCAGATCCTTTCTTAGGAGCTCAGTCTGTTTCTCCTGCCCTGCAAAAAACTACCTTTGAACCCAGGAGTGTTCCCTTAGATAACCTCTGCAAAGTGGCGCCTTCATTGCTGTTTGTCTCCCAGATATTTCTTGAGTTTTGTTTCTCTTCTTAAAAGAGCCATTCCCCATTCTTCCAAGGACAAGGTAAAATCATCCCAAGATCATTCTTTTTCCTTGGTGGTATAAGTTTCCCAACTCAATAAGTTTAGCCCTTCCTTCTTTAACCCTTGCTCCAAATCACCTGAAAGAAATTGCTGTTCACTGCCTGGATTTTGTTGACCCCTCAGAATCTACCTCAAAGCAAAAGTCTTTTTGGAAAGATAGCTACCTATTTGCCTACGTTCAGGACCTTTGCATGGAGAACCTGCTTCCAAAGTAACCACTCAAGGGGGAAAAGCAATTTATTGCCAGAGCTTACACTTGAAAAGAAAAAAACTCGAATGCGCATGCGCGGCCGGCGGGACGGAATGCCCCGATGAGTTTTCCGCTTACCTCGGTAGGGCACCCAGAAGCGGCGGGCCCGGCCCGGAAACACTCTGGGGGGATCCGATCCCGGGAAACCACCCCGGGGAGTCGCCCCGCCCGGGTCGCGGCGGCCCCTCCCCCTCCAAGTCAGAGTACTCTGACTGAGGATCGATCCCCGTGCGAGCTGTGCCAGGCCCGCCCACTGTGCAACAGCTACCTCAGCACACAGCTCACCACTGCAAAAGGGCTGAAGAGGGAGAGAGCTGGGGGGTTTTGAAAATTCACTAAACAGCCCCCCCGCCTAAACCAGCCCAGCAAAAATGTTTTAAAGGGGCATCCCCACCATTTTACCCCCCCCCATCAACTAAAACAATCAAAGGGGCCCCTGGCAAAGGCCCCACCAAAAAGGCCACCGCCCCGCACGTGGAAGAAAGCATGCAGAAAGGGCCCATTTACAGCTCTGCAGGCCCCGCAGCCCGCCATCCCTGCCGTCTGAGGTGAGTCTGATACTAAAACCCGACCCCCCTACAAAGCCCTGATGCTTGCCTTACATCTCCGACCTCTTATCCCTTTGAAAAAATGCTACACAAAGCCCTGAAAAAACCTCAGACCAACACCCAGCTATTAGGGAAATCCGTGAGCTAGACAACGCACAGCGGACCTAGACGTGAGGGTAAGATGGTCTTGTCGCGACTTGCTTCAGACACATGCGGATGACCTGGTATGCTTTCTGCATGTGGTAATAAAACAACAAACAACTATTAACACGACTGGAGGAGACTTTAAACACCGTATGTGCGGCGAAAAAATAGCTGACGTATCCTGTAGGCCTCTCCAGACATCGAAAGTCGAAGTCCAAACGAACAATAACAACTCTTTTCAGAATGCTTGAAAGAAGATTTCCGTACAAATCGATCTCAGGTCGGAAATTACAAACCAGCAAACCACAAGAACAAAGAAATAGAACAAAAAAGATCAGCAACGATGCGTACAAAGCCACGCGATACTTATTCCAAGCCCTCCACTCACCTTACCCTACTATCCCGCACCTCGCCCTACAGCCTCGCCATCGCCCCGCAATCTCTAGCAATTCCAACGGTCTGCCATTCCCTACCATCCATTACTAGCCAGATCGATGCCCAACTCAATCAAATCATCCGAGCTCAGGGCTATGACAACACGCATCATACAGGTGCTTCAACCATACTGCTACACATATTATAGGTCCACGCGCTCATCTCTTTACGCAGTGCGATTCCCCCACCGGTCCGCAAGCCTCCCACATGTAGACCATCTCAGAGGAGTGTTTTATACTCCACTAAGGGGCGTCTGTAACTACATGCCCACACAAGCGCCCCGCTTTACAGAAAGCCCCCCCCGCAAACGGGACGCGCCCCTCCTCTAACGTCCTCCTCGGCATAGTCCAGCCGCCGCCGTGCACCATACCAAAGCTACAATTCCACAGCTCCCACTCTAGAGGGTGTTCAACCCCAGCCCTAGGCAAGCCATCAGTCAACACTCGGCAAGTTCCCTACCATGGACCCTGAACGCGACAACCACTTACATTTATTCTTTAATTCTTGTTCCACCCAAATTTGTTCGCCACACTCCCCAGTACTGAGTGTACTCTTTTGGTTATAAGGGAGGTCACTACAGTTGTAATAATTCCCTTCCCTCTACTGTTTAAATCGTCGGTTTGATCCCCACTTAACCAGAGCCTCACATTGTCACTGTCAACCAAGGCTTTCTCGGTGCTCATCTTTGTTTGCTAACCCAATGGGATCCTGGACACTGGGCGAGCATCGGGCAGCTACACCCCTGCGCACAGTGTTGCTCTCACCCTGCACGGTACGAATTGCCACCCCCAGTCTTCTACGATTCGTTATCCCAGGTTCGCCTTGTTTTTCTTCACATGTTTGAATGTTCTACTATGTACATGGTGTCCCCCCGCCACACCCGGGATCCGTCTGCAACAGGTGTGCAAACCGACCTTGTGTCAATAGCCACGCGGTCTCACTTACCCCCACACTCTTCACTCGCTAGCACCTGTTGTGTATCGAGTTACGCACTCCCCACCACCACTTGGTGGTACCCCACCCCCCCCCTCCCATCCGGAGACCCACACCGTGCTACCTCAGCCGGTGTCACTTGGGCACACACATTTTAAACCACTAATGGGCCTACCACACCCCCTCTTTTCCTGTTCCGTCGCTCCATCATAACACCGTAACCCCCCTCGCCCCCCCGCACCAACCCCCCCCCTCCCCCCCCCTGCGAAACACACCCAATGTGCCCGCGTGCCCAACAGACAAAAACCCCTTCACTCTCCACCTCCACCGCCCCCCCCCCCTCCACTACCCTCAACCACCGCACTCAGCGCAAGCCCCCCGACCTTCCCCGAAGTCCCCACCCCTGCATCCGTACAAGGGGTCAACTAAGCCGCCACCCCATCTACCCCACCACCTCCATGTTTACGGGAAACACACTTCACCCCCAACCCCACCCAAAGTTTTTTTGGTCCTCGATACCCTCGGGTTTACAGCCCGCCCCCACCAAACGCAGGGGGGTTTTGATTGCTTTCCACCGCAAAAACCCCTTTTCAGTACCCACCGAAATAAAGGCCCAAAGGTCTTTCCCCCTGTTATAGGGCAACTCCTAGATGGGGGGTTTCCCCATTGGGGCATACTATGCCAAAACCCAAGACCCCTTACCCATTCCTCTCCCACCTACACGTTTAGACCACCCTAAGCGCGGGAAATTTAAATTTTTAGCGGAGACTTAAAAAGTGTAATATATCCTTTTCGACAAATCTCCTAAACCAACCCCCCCCCGGGGCCCTGCCCCCAAACAAACCTTCCCCAAACCAAAATACAACGTTATTTCTTTGATAGACAATGGCGGGAATCAACCCCAACTAAAAGCCAATACACCTTTTATTCCATCCCCACCATCAATTTTCCCCGGATGACCAATTTTATTTCCACCCCCTCTTCCCCTCGGCTTCTGCCTCTGAAATATTCCAATCCCCCGGTCTGACCCTTGCCCCCTTTCACGGCTATGGCATGTTAGCTGCCCTCCCCCACGAATCCTTGGATCATTAATGGGAAAACCGCTTGCAAACCCCCGCACACTGTTAGAAATCGAAACACATTAAGACTATTTCACTCTTAACCCCGTCGCCCGTATATCCCTCTCCTTTATGGGAAACGCATAAACCGGGATTACGAGGGGTTTTGCATTTGCAAAGCATCTTCTTAAAAAAAACCAAAAAGGGAAAAAACGCTTTTACGGACAAAACCCTTTATCTTCCCCCTCAAACCCTTTTTGACGGTCCTCCCGGCCAATCGTGAAGCCTTTGGACAATCTAATTGGCTCTAATCTCTTTTTCACAGATCAAGCGACTCTCCTGAATCGACATAAATACTATACTAGGCGAAAAACCCCAAAACATTCCTGCCCCCTCTCTTTGTAGCTCGACCCAATCACTAAAAAAATCCGGGTTCGTCCCCCTCTGGCAACCTTCCCGTAACCCAGGACTTTCTACAGACCTTCCTAACCTTGTCACAGCTCTACCTCTTCCCCACCTTTTGACCCCCGCACAAGCTGATATGCTTCTACTTCCATTTCCTTTCCCAAACCTTTTAGAGTCCAGTTGGCGACGCTTTTAGGCCATCTCCCCCGCCCAAACCCTAGACCCTATTAAAAAACTAAAAATTTCGGAAACGCCCAGGACCAATGGGTTCTCGGCTACCTATTTTAGGAAATTTGCTCATTTTCCCCACTCCCATCCCTTACTAACATTTTAACGCTTTTCTATCAGGGCCAAAAACCTTCAACCAAAACAGTGCAAGCGAACACTCAATGATCCAAAGCCGAAATTTTGATGACACCATGGTCCAATTACAGGGCCAAACTCTCTCCTTAACATTGATACAATTGTTAGCAAAATCCTCTCCTTCACGTCTTAACTTGTGTATTTGGGTTTTCCCAATTCCTAACGACCCAAATGGGGGTTATCCCAAAATAGACAACAGGAGATAAATCAGGGGTGCATTCTTTTGTAACTTAGGGCCCGGTCCTCGTAATTTCCCGCCTGTTTTCCCCCCCTAATATCCGGAAAGCATTTGTACCTCTCATGGGCCCTATCTGAACTATATTTTGCACCGTTGGGGTTTTGGCTCACACTTCTTACCTGGATCTTCTCGCGTTTCAGGAGCCTTCAGCCAGAATTGGGTACGGGGGACAGGCAGTCAGTTCCCATTTTTTAGAGGCCGGACAGGCTCCTCTGTCCCCCTGCTCTTTTCCCCGGCTTAGAGCCCCCAGCCCCTAATCAAGCTAATCCCCATGTTAAGGGAATCGAAATAGGGGGGGCCCCATCATAAATTTGTTCTTTGCAAAACGTCTTGCTCTTTCTCACTCTCCAATGACTTTCCCCGCCTTCCTTTCCCGGTTTCGAAAGTTTTTGGGGGAGCTTCGGGGGTAATAATAAACCCCAATAAATCAACACCTCAACATTTCCCCTCCCTTTAGAATTGGTGCCTTGAAGCGATTTTTACCATTCCCTGGTCACAGTGCCATATCCCCCTTTTGGGAATCAAAATGACTCCTAACTATCGACCTTTACGCAGCTAAAAATCTTTCCCAAAGCAAGCCACCTTTTTTTCCCTTTTGCCCCAAAAGGGCTTTCCCTTCCCCTCGCAGGCTAGGCAGAATATATTATTAAGATGTCAATTTCCCAAAAAAATTTTAATCTGTTTGGTCGTCCCAGTCCCAGTCCCCCCCCTTTTCCTCCGACATGCAGCGGGCCATCTTTTCCTATGTTTGGGGCAATACTCGCCCCGTATACCTCGCTCCCCTCTTATCGCCCTAAGCTCAGTGGAGGTCTAGGCCTACCCGATATAGCAAATAACTAGCAGCGCACTTAGCCCAGTTACCCTAAAATTTATGCAACTTTTGAATCCCCCAAAGCACCGACCCCCCTACCATCACACTGACCACCCCAGAACAAGCACCCCCCCCAAACCCCCCCACCCTCTATACTTCTAACACCAACCAACGACCAGACCCTACAACCTATCATTTGGCCACCCCCTGCCTCCTCACCCCCCTCACCATAGCGCCAAGAAGCCCGAACACTCACGCTTAAGCCTCAACACTCCAGTAACAATTATCCCGTCCTCGACCCCCGACCAACCAAAATCGAAAACTAAAGGAAAACACCACCGCAGTCCGCACAGCCGGACACGAGCCCTTAGAAGGACCACTCGCCCACCCCCTGAACGGCTTCAGAAGACGCTCACGCCAACTCCTCACTAACACAGGGCACGCCACAGTCACGCTGCTCGCACACGATGCTCATAACAGTGCGTCCACTCGTCGCGCCAACACGCCGCTCCCATCCCGAGCTGATAGTCACTCGGTCCCCCCAACACGTAGCTCAAAATTCCCTTGCATGCCCCCCACCCCGCCCATAACTCCAACTCCAATACCCACCTACCCCCTCCCATACAACTATCACAACTCCGCATAAAGCTAACCTGGGACCAACCATCCCCCCATGCCCCTCATCCCCCCGCTCAAAATACACGCGATGGCTTGGGACTCCAGATAAAACCGAAGTAACCCCAGCACAACCTAGCCCTCGCCAGCACACCCCACATCCCAATCCCATAAATCCCCCACGAAATCCCCCTGCCACACACTACCCCCAACTTGTCAACAACACACACTACACCCCTCCACACCTCCCACCCACCAACCCCGGCACCACTAACCACCCCCACCGACGAAATTTACGACAGAGTCTGTACCAGCCGCACCCCGATAGCCAACCCCCCACCACACAGACCTAACCCACACAACCCCGAACCAACACAACCACCACTCCCACCAGTGCCCCCCTGGATTCCCAAATTTGCAATTTTAAACTCATCATGCAAGTTAGACAGCGGCTAAAAGGTTTTTAGCGAAATCCTGAAAACCCCACCCTAAATGTCCCCGGCCGCAAAACCCCGAATAACGCAAGCCATGATACATGCAAAGGTGGGAAACCACAATTCTCGACACATTTTCCCAAATTTTTACGCAAATGGAGCCCTGGGTAGAGTGCTTTCTCCCGCCCAAAATTTTGACGAATCACCCTTCTCGCCTGATTTGGGTATTATGTGGTAAAGATACTGTCATTTGGGCCCTTTTTTACACAATAAGTAGGTTTATGTACACCGCCGAACCTCAACCCCCCCCCAAACCCCCCCCCCCAAACCACCCCCCCCCCCCCCCTGTCTGACCCGCCTTTAAACTTCCCCCCATTTCTCTAACGCATTGGAGACTCATTTTGATTGGGTGGAACAATAATGTCTTTTGTTGTCAACTGTCGGGGAAAATTCGCTTTAACGAATTTCTCCTTACCGGAGAAATCGCAGTTTGGGGTGCGCAAAATCCCCCCTAAAGGTGTGAATCTCGCTACCACCTGTACTAAACTACCTTCCCGCCCACCAACTACTTTTAGCTTCGTTGAAATGTGGGGAGAGGAGCTCCCTTACCCTAGAAAGATCAAACGACCTCTCAGGATAGGTTGAAATTTACATAAGGGCTGGTTTTTTAGACTCAGCCCCGGGTTTTTTTAAAAAAACCACATGCCCCCCACATGAATAAAATCAATCCCCCCCCACCCAAAAAAATCAAAGGGGAGTGCCTATACACAGGTGTACATTCCAGGAGCATAGCCCTTCCATTTTCTATCACTGGTCCTCCCCCCGAGCCTTCTGAGGGCAGCAGACTTTTCCCCCCCCTTCCCCCCTCCAT
>CATNWA010005815.1:0-11700 GCA_951230385.1 Staurois parvus
AGGTACAGATCCAGGTCCTGCCAGTAAGCCTCCTCCACGAACATCATAGGTCCAGATTTGTGAGGAATTAATGTGTTAATCTAGGGGGATGGATGTTATCCTTAGGCTCCCAAGAATTTTCTTCTGTTCCAAATCCTTCCCATTGAACCAGATATTGTAATTTGTTCCTAATGTAACACCCTGTTATAAATGTCTAATGCAGGATGTTGAAGCCAACACAAGATGCCAGTGTTCTGCAGACCAGTAGCAGCCACATATTGAAGTATAGCCATGTGGAACTTGTATGCTGAATCGCAGAACTTTACTGAAGAGCAGTGCACTGGGAAACTACATTTCCCAGAGGAGCTTGCATGTGGGTGGGGCAAATATAACTAAAAGCCTGCGAGACTGGCCAGGAAGTGAGAGAGGAGAGATCGAGAGAGGAGAGAGGAGAAAGTGTACTGATGGCCGAAGTGTTGGGCCAGACCATGGACTAGAGTCAGAGAGGCAGGAAAAACAGAAAGTCTTCTGATCGTCAGCCTTGCTACAATGCCCAGTGAGTCAATCTGCAAGCAGGAAACCAGTTGGGATGCCGATTCAGGACTGGAGAGTCTGTGGGGGGCTCCCAGCTGCAGGAAAAGATGGACTGCTAAGACCTGCCGGACACCATTACTAGGGTGAGAGAGTCTCATAACTTAGAGAACATTGACAATTTCACCACATCTGATATCTTCCTGCACATATCTGAGGACATTACACATAGTTACCCTGGTTCTCATAGCCGCCACCGCTGGAACATATTTGCATTACTGTCTCATCCTCCAAGCTGCCCGCAGGACACACAGCTGCAGGCCAGAGTACGACAGTGCCAACTGAAACAGAAATTTACCCTTCCCAGTTCAACGGGTCTTCTACTACTGTTGCCTGTGGCCCTTGTCACTCAGAGAGAGAGAGAGTTGTTCTTGCTTACAGACCAACTTATACCAACTGTTACACTTTACTACTTCACATCTGTCTTTGTTTAGTGCCTTAAAGGGGACTTTACATCAGTTCACTACCAATAAGAGGAGAAGTATTTATTAACTATCATCTACACCTTAGATCATCTCTACTCCAATTGGGCCCCAACTAGCACGCAGAAGACACCATATTGTTCTTAAAGGGACATTGGCTGATTATATACGAGAGCTCTCTCTCCATTTTCAAATCTAATCCTTACCATCAGGTTCTGAGGACCAGTAGTGAGCTCATTGATAGTTGTTCTCGCTCGCTGGGGATTCAATAATCACCTCAGATCGGGGGGCAGTGATTATTTCTGAAAGCAGGCCTGATAACATTTACTGGTACTTTCCTGTGGATGCTGTTACTTTTCCTTAAATGCTGACCAGAGTTCATTATATTGCTGCATATGCCAATGCTATTTCGTGTTTTTTTTTATCAGGCTACATTCAAACTCAATATAAACTTCATATTGATTTTCACTAACTTGTGTGTGAGTCCATTTTACAGTGATGACTTATTTGGGTCACAAGAGTGTGGTGGTGTCATCAGAGGTTGGGCTTTTAGAAAGAATTCCAGATTGACAGAGAACTCACTAAGCAATCCTTAAGGGGGTAGTGCTACAAAAAAAACCTCCTGGAATCAAGAATTTTCTCCACCACAAATTCTTCTTAACCCTGTACCTCAACAGGTGGAGGAAGTGGAAGAATTCTTCTAGAAAAAGGATTCCATGAAACTGTTTGAGCAACGATATGTGAAAAACGGGGTGAATCTTCAAACTGTCAGGATGATTTAAGCAAAAGGTGACCGGGTTGATTTGAACAGCAATCTAGAAAGGTTTTATAAACCTTTGGCCCAATTTAGCAGTTGGAACATACACCTTCAAATTTATGGTAGATTACCAAACTTTGAAACACAGGAAGTAACCTGTCAGCAGCCTTTTTGTAACATTCCTGAGCGTCCTTCAAAGTATCAATCAATCAATCAATTTTGCATGAATCTCCTGTAATGTGGTTAATCTGTTGGTAACAGCATGACTGATCCACTGTTTACTTCTCTCACAGGAGCCAATTCACCCCCCCAGCCGTCCAGGTTAGGCTCAGGGGCTTACTTGGGCATCCTGCCACCAATTCACATAACTCTATCTGCCTCCTCAGCCCACAAATGGGATAACCACCAGCTGTGACATGAAAAGGTATAACAGAAATACCACAATTATGAGAATCCCCACACATGTGAATAAGCTTGATAAGTTACAAAACATAAGAAAAAGACCCATGCCGTTCATTCATTATTTATTTACTTTTCCTCTTTTTTTTTTTATTGTTTAATTTTATCTTCTTATTTTTTTTTTTATATAAGACAAAGTAAGGACAACAAAGCTAAAAAAACAACAAAGGCAGGAGGGAGGGACTTGTCCTCTTCTGAAAAAGTGCAGACTGAAGGGACCAGCAGATTTCATTCTCTACCAATAACCTGACACTTAATTTGTGCCATCCCTTTTCCTCCCCCCTTCGCTCACACACTTAAAGCGTTGCCCACCCAAAAGGGGAAGTTCCGCTTTAAGGACTGCTCCCCCGCTCCATATTAAGGATTGACACCTTTGGGGTGGGGGGGGGGGGGGTGGAGTGGGTACCCGAATTTGACAGGTACCCGCTCTCACTTCTGGTCCGATCGCCTAGGTGATCAGAAGCGGAAGGTGTCCAAAGTGGTGCCCAGGCCAATTTTCAGCTTTCAGTGCTGTCGCACTTTGAATGACAATTGCACGGTCATGCAACACTGTACCCATATGAAATTTTCATATTTTTTTAACACAAAGAGAGAATTTTCTTTTGGTGGTATGTACACACTGCTGGTGTTTTATTTTTTGTGCTATAAAAAAAAAGAGCAAAAATTTGAAAAAAAAAATTTTTCTTTGTTTCTATTATAAAATTTTGCAAACGGGTAATTTTTCTCTTTCACTGATGTGTGTTGATAAGGCTGCACTGATAGGCAGAACTGATGGGCACTGATAGGGCACTGATGGGACTGATGAGGCTGGGCACTGATGTGGCACTGGCAGCATTGCACTGATGGGCACTGATGGGTGGCACTGACTGGTGGCACTTCTGGGCACTGACTGGCAGCATTGCTGGGCACTGCTGGGCAGCACAGCACTGATGGGTGGCACTGCTGGGCACACAGCTGGGCACAGGTGGGTGGCACTACTAGGCACTGATGGGCACAGGTGGGTGGCAATGCTGGCAATGATGGGCTTAGGTGGGTGACACTGCTGGGCACTTGTAGGCAGCACTGCTGTGCACAGGTGGGTGGCACTGGTGGGTGGCACTGCTGAACACTGATCTTCAATGCCCTGATGATCGGTACTGATCCATCCTCTGACAATTGCCGGTTATCGGCAGTACTTTCCTCACACTTTGACAGCGTAAGGAAAGTGCAGCCAATAACCGGCAACTGCATTTACCGATGATCTGTTGTGTCATTGGACACAGCTGATCACGTGGTAAAAGGCCGCTGTAATTGGCCTTTTACCACATCATGTAATCAGCTGTGTCCGTAGGACACAGCGTTCACGGAGATCGCCGGGGGCGCTTGAGAGGGCGCATTCTGAGAGGATGTCCGTAGGACACAGCGATCATGGAGATCGCCGGGGGTGCGCCGGGGGCGCTTGGGAGGGAACATTCTGAGAGGATGTCATATGAAGCCCTCCCAGAAATGGCCGGCTGTGGTGAATCCGTCATTTGGCTATCTGCGTTCGGCAAGTGTTTAAAGACTTCTTGAACCATCAGCTCTGCAGTTTGTTCAGCAGATGATACCATAAAATGAGCCATCTTAGTGAGAAGGTTGATGACTACCAACCAAGACAGTAGTCATTTCTTTCAAGGGAGAAAAATCAACCACAAAGTCCATAAAAATATTGACCCTCATGGTCATGTGATCCAGCTGTGTCAATCACAGCTGATCACATGTAAATAGGGAAATGCTGGTTATCGGCATTTTTTTTTCCACTCGAGTCTTCATGCTAACAGCTCGAGAGAGAAGAGAGCCAGTGATCTGCATTCCTCAGAGGGGACATGTACAGGGCACTGATGATCAATGTGACCTGATGATCAGTGTAGCCCCAGCAGTGCCACCTGTCAGTGTCCATCAATGCCAGCTGTCAGTGCTCATTAGTGCCATCTGCCAGTGCCCATCAGTGCCCTCAACCAGTGCACATCAATGCCACATATCAGTACCCATCTGAGCTGCCTTTCAGTGTCACCTATCAGTGCCAGTTAGTGCCACCTATCAATGCCAGTCAGTGCCACCTATCAGTGCTGCCAATCAGTGCCAGTCAGTGTCACCTATCAGTGCCAGTCAGTGTCGCCTATCAGTGCACATCAGTGCCCTATCAGTGCCAGTCAGTGCCGCCTAACAGTGCCAGTCAGCGCCACCTATCAGTGCCACCTATCAGTGCTGCTTATCAGTGCCATATATGAGTTCTGCCTTTCAGTGCCCATCAGTGATGCCTGTCAATGCCCATCAGCACCACCTACCAGTGCCTCCTCATCAGTGCCACCTATCAGTGCCCATCACTGCAGCCTCATTAGCGCACATCAGTGAAGGAGAAAAATCACTTATTTACAAACTTTTAAAACAAAAACTAAGAAAAAACGTTTTTTTTTTCAAAATTTTCAGTTGTTTTTGGTTTGTTTAGCAAAAAAAAAAAACCCAGAGGTGAATAAATACCACCAAAAGAAAGCTCTATCTGTCTCAAAAAAATGAAAAATTTCATATGGGTACAGTGTTGCATGACTGCGCAATTGTCATTCAAAGTGTGACAGCGCTCAAAGCTGAAAATTGGCCTGGGCAGAAAAGGGGAATAAGTGCCCTGTAGGCTAGTGGTTAAAGCTGTTTGCAGCAAGTTGGAATTTTTCAAAACAGATCTCAAATGCTTTGTGAACTGAACTTTTTCGGTAGCTAGGTAGACAATTCTAACACTTAGGTGCTCTTTTCACATACAGAACACTCAAAACATAAACAATAGAGACCTAGGGTCCATTTAATCACTTGCCCTTCAACAGGATTTACCCCCCCCCCTTAATGACCAGGCCTCTTTTTTGCTACTCGGCGCTGATAATCAACTGATAATTGCGCGGTCATGCAATGCTGTACCCAAACAAAATTTACGTCCTTTTTTTTCACACAAATAGAGCTTTCTTTCGGTGGTATTTGATCACCTCTGTGGTTTTTATTTTGCGCGCTATAAACAAAAAAAGACCGAAAATTTTGAAGAAAAACAATATTTTTTACTTTTGGCTATAAAAAATATATAGTAAACTCAAAGTTAGTTATAAATTTAGGCCAAAATGTATTCTGCTACATGTTTTTGGTAAAAAAAATCCCAATAAGTGTATATTGATTGCTTTGTGTGAAAGTTATAGCGTCTACAAACTATGGTATAGATGCTGCAATTTACGCCATTTTTTTTTGCTATACAGCACTGCACTAGTTTAACTGATAATTGCGCGGTCATGCAATACAGTATATAAATGAAATTTATGTCCTTTTTTCACACAAATAGAGCTTTCTTTTGGTGGTATTTGATCACCTGTGTGCTTTTTATTTTTGGCGCTATAAACAAAAATAATTTTGAAAAAAATTTTTTTTTAAATTATTTTCTCATGTTTTCTGTCATAAAAAATACAAAAAAAAAACCCTAAAATTTTGTCATAAATTTTAGTAAACTCAAAGTTAGTTATAAATTTAGGCCAAAATGTATTCTGCTACATGTTTTTGGTTAAAAAAATCCCAATAAGTGTATATTGATTTGTTTGAAAGTTATAGTGTCTATAAACTATGGTATAGATAATGGAAATTACACAGCTTTTACTTTATGATTGCCCATCATATTTCTTGAGGTGCTAAAATACCAGGATAGTACAAACACTCCCAAATGACCCCTTTTTGGAAAGTAGAGACCCTAAGATAGAGGCATTGTCAGGGTCCTGTCCACGGCAGGAGTTCTGGAAGATCTGCATTTCCAGTACTTTACATGGCCGCAGAAATACACATCAGCCTCTGTCTGGTGCCAGGCGGCCTTTATAAGGAGGCTCCTCACTTCCTCTGGTTGCTGGATGATCTCTAGCTCCCCGTGCCCTGTTCCTGGTTTCCTGTGATTCTGACTTGTGATTTCCTGTTACCGACTCAGCTTGTTCCTGGACCTGTCTACTCTGATTTACCCCTGAACTGACCTCGGCTTGGCTTATGGATACTCTCTCGCTCGCTCCTCTGTGAATGACCTCAGCTATCCCCTTTGGGCCAGACTCCCACTGTCCCACTCTCGGGAGTTCAGAGCTAGCCAGAAGGGAAGCCCTGAGGAATTTAAAAAGAGGCACGGTGAGTATGCTGCAGATCTTATTTTTTCTTAAAAGGTTTTGAAATATAAAAAAAGAACAGAAAAAATAACTTGTGGCAACAAACTAGAGATCTGAAAAATACTCACCCATTGTTTCTTATCAAATTCCTTGGGGTGTCTACTTTCCAAAAAGAGGTCATTTTGGGGGGGGGGGGGTTGGTGCTATCCTTGCATTTCAGGGCCTCTGAAACTGTAATAGGTAGTCAGGAAGTGTAATGAGGAAATAAGCCCTTTAAAAGCCTGAGGTGCTTATTGGATTTTGTGGTCCTGTACTTGGCTAACTTGCCTAAACGTCTCTCACATATGGTACCCCCATACTCCAGGAGAAGTAGCAGAATGGGGAGTAATTCCACATATACCAATGGCATGTGTGAGCAAAAAATCATTTAAGTGACAATTTTGTGTAAAAAAAAAAACAAAAAAATTTTTTTTTTTATCATTTTTCCAAAAATTTGTGGTAAAAAAATGAATTCTTCTATTGATTCAACATGCCTCTCAGCAAATTAGTTTTGGGTGTCTACTTTCCAAAAAGGGGTCATTTTCGGGGGGTGGGGGCGTTTTAGCCCAGCATTAGAAGTTTATGCCACACATCACTCACTCTTCTAACCACCTGGAGATCAAGCCTTTTCTGACACTTTTGTTCACATGAAAAAATCTGTATTTTTTGCTAGGAAATTAATTTAAACCCCCCAAACATTATATATTTTTTTAAAGCAAACACCCTAGTGAATATAATGGTGGGTTCTGCATTTTTTTATGTTACATAGTACTCGCGCAGCGATTTTTCAAACGCAAATTTAAAAAAAAAAAAAAACAAACACTTTTTTTTACTTTTAATGCACAAAAACACAATATATTGGCCAATTATTTGGTGAAATATAAAAGATGATTGGTATGCTGAGTAAATAGATACCAAACATGACATGCTTTAAAAACTGCGCATGCCCTGTGCAATGGTGACAAACTGCATAAGTTTTTAATATCCATAGGCAACGTTTAAAAAAGCCTTTACAAGCTACCATTTCAGATTTACAGAGGAGGTCTAGTGTTAGAATTACAGCCCTTGATCTGACGTTCATGGTGATACCTCACATGCATGGTGCAACCGCTGTTTACATAACAGCACAGGGTGAACGCTCAAGCACACAGGTATGCAAGCACGGGGGGAGGGGGGGGCGAGGGTGCGCTTTTTTTTTCTAAAGTTATTTAGATTTTTTTAATTATTTTTTACACTGTCCCTTTCATTTTTTTTTTTTTTTTGATCACTTTTAATGCTATCACAGGGAATTCAAATATCCCCTATAACTTCAATGGGCATTGTCATAATATTCTTTTTTGAGAAATCTGGGATCTATCAGACTCTAGATATCTCCTCTGCCTTACATTATCTAATCAAACCAAGATCAGTGTGATCAAATGCTTTCCCAATTTACAAATGGTGCTGTTTAAATCCTGCGAAACTGAAGTGATGAAATGCTCATAGCTTCTTAGACTATAGAGATGATTGGCACCATTCTGGTCTCCAATCAGCTCTATGGTCAGCTGGCAGAAACACTGGCTGCATTCTCAGGTCCCCCCGATGGCATGGGATGTCTGCTCGAGAAGGCAGTGGAAGGCATCAGGGGAGGGGGGCATCATCTCCTGCTGCTTGTTAAAAGCAATCCTGCAGCTAAATTAGCCACTAGAATTGCTTTACATGAAAGCGATCTCCAGCTGAAAAAAATGTTACCAGGATGATGCCTGCAGCTGTAGGCATACATCCTTGTATAAACATTCAAAATCCAGTAATGTACCAGTACGTCGCTGGTCCTTTTTGGGTATAATATGCTATGTTCTTTTTTTTTTTTGTATGCAGTCTGTGGGCTGAATGAAAAAAGAGAAGACATCTCTTCCAGAAAAAGTGTGTGGTTATGCCCACCATTAGATATATACCGCCCTGCTATCCACGCATTTCTAATGGTGGGCACAAATTAGGTCGCACGGTGCCACATGCACCAGTTCCACAAGATTGTAAAAATGTCTAAATAGTGGCACGCTTGAATAAACATGGTTCACGTATAAGTGGTACAACCATATGGAAAAGGAATTACACCAAGTCCCAAACTATCCTGCCACTGCTCCCCATGCAGTCTGGGCATCCGGGAGGCTCCAAGTGACTATCTTTTCCCTCGTAAATCCCAAACTTTTAATTATAGCCTGTTGCCCTCTTGTGCTCTTGTCTTCTACATCTTGACCCCATATCTGGCATGCTTGCTGGGGAGATATTGAATGTAAGGTGGCCAGAAAAATGCATTAAGGACTCATCAACGCAGATGTTTTGCTGGGGAGTATAGACATCTGCACATTTTTTGGTTAAGGTGATTTACGAGGGCTGAATTTTGTGGAGCCAGTCAAATTTAGGGTCACCCCGAGGATGACAGAGTGCATTGTCATTGAAATGCATAAAACACATTATACTCTCATATCTGTTCCTGGCCATGGCAGGAGAGAACACAAACATATGATTCTGTGGACCAATACAACCATTTTTGTTTTTTTAGTAATGCCCATGTTGAGGGTTAGGCCCAAAAAAATTTAAATCCAGAAACCGTAGTGGGTTTCCATGTGATTGGTCTGGCAAGGTTTAAATTTGGGTTGGCGGTGATAAATTGTTGTGTATATATAAATTGCTTTTATCCACAATCAATGCATACAGATCTCCCGTGAAAAAACAGCTCCAAAAAATCAAGGAGTGTAGTTAAATTTGCTGTTTCTGCCTGTATTCCATGTTAGGCAGTGAATGGGGGAAGTACAGGTTGCTGCAGAATTTGTTGGCTACCAAATCGGGGTTTCGCAAGCACATCAGAAGGATACTAGGGGCTCTATGGACCTGTGTGTGAATTTTCTTGGTGGTTGCGGGACAATACTTGTGCTCGCCACCGCACCCGCTTGTACTGCACTTATGGGACTCGCTACATCACCAAGTGACACTGCAGTGCTGGTGAAAGACCAGGATGTACTGGGCCGCTGGTGCTCACCAGTTCACCAAAAGGTAGTGCGGCACTAATACTGGCACTCTGCTGCATATGAGAGCCATCAAAATTTACTGGCAAGTGCTAACAGAGATCAGGCCTGATTCTGCGAACACTGTGGTTTTTGTGTGCAATGTATCAAGTGACAGTGACCTACTGACACTGCACTTGCTGGGGGAGAAGGGGGGGGGGTAAGCGTAGGGGCTAAATGCAGGTGTTGGCAGGTGCCGGGCTGATCCCGCTAACGCTGCATTTTTGTGGACGCTATACTAATGTGAACGCTGGTATAGTGCTGATATGATCAAAATATTGATTTGGTTCAGACACTATACTAGCAATGGAGGTTTATTGTAAATGAGCGTTTTTGTTCCTGGCAATCAAGGGGTTAAATGTGATTACTGGTGTACTGACGGGTAATCTGACGCTATCTGGGAGGGGCGTGAAAACCATGGTAGTGCGAATCATGTGTAATACGTGATTTTGCACAACTGGCCGCCCTGTAGCAGTAATTTCTACTATAGGGCGGTCAGGAAGTGGTCAGGAAGCGGTCTGTATTACTGCGCTGCGTTACTTTAACTGACAATTGCGCGGTCATGCAACGCTGCACCCAAATGAAAATTTACGTCTCTTTTTTTCGCACGAATTGAGCTTTCTTTCGGTGGTATTTGATCACCTGTGCGTTTTTTATATTTTGCAATATAAAAAAAAAGGACGGCCAATTTTGAGAAGAAAAACTATATTTTGGACTTTCTGCTATAAAACTTGTCCAGTAAAAAAAATAAAAAAAACTCAAACTTGGTCATAAATTTAGGCCAATTTAGGACAAACAACAGGCATCGGATCACGGTTTTCAGCGTGCTCCCAGGAAGCACGCACAGGCTGTAATGTGGGCTTTTAATATTAATTAATTAATTAATTAATTATATTATATTAATATTAATTATTAATATTAATATTAATTAATATAAATAGGCTAGAATACATTGAAATACAAAGTGGAAATGAATATGTGATTTAAAATTTGACCAGTGCTATGCTTTATCCACCTCATCTCCCCCCACACTTCAGTTTTCACTTTCCTCATTGACTCCAATTCATTTCAATTACATTTGCAGGAATGTCTGCCCAGTAATAACATGAATTCACTTTTTTTTTAAGCAAGTTTTTCTACAACCATGTATTTATTTTTTTTTTCAAAAGTATAATAGGTTATGTACTGAAAAAAGAAAGAAAATGTGGTGCTACTACCCATACAGACCTCCATTAATAGAGCTGGCGGGGGCTCTCGATCTCTAGTCGCACAGCTGAGAATAATTGGCCATAAACGTTATCTGCACAACAGACATATCTTGTCTTTTATTCAGTAAAACAACTGTGTAAAAGTTACATTAACAAACAGTTGAAGCATTTCAGCCTACATAGCTTTAGTCATAACTGGAGAATGGAAAATGTTTATGTCCATGCTGTTAACTGAATTTGATACACTGTGTATCTCGCACAATAATATGTTCCGGATTCTTCCATTTTCATTCCACTGAGTTTTAAAAACACTTCTCCTTTATTTGTATCTCTGGACAGAGTCAGTCGTCCCTGAACAGAGTTGGCATAAACTGTGCATTGCATCATGCCTTATTAATCCCAGCCACTCCATCTGTTTCCTTTCAGATTGTCGGATCCAGTTCACACTATACATGTTAGTGCTGTCAGTGAGGGAGGCTCCGGTCACTTTACAGGTCAGTTCCAGAGTCTCTGATGGCTTCATGGTCCAGGACCAGACTCCACCATTGTGATTTCTGATGTGACACCTGCAAATATAGATTATATTTTTGTTATATACTTCATCCTATAACGTAGTTCAAATAAACTTTCAAGTGATGAAAAATAAATGAAAAAGTAACACACATTGTACTAAAGACACAAGAAAAGTAACCACAGGAGATGTGTCATGTCTGAAGTTCTGCTGATTATTCTCAGATAATGTTTCCTGTGGACGGCTTTGTATTTAAATAAAAACTTTGTATGAATACAGTTTTGCATACATGGAAATAAATTCGGTGAGTTGAACCAAAGAGATAGCTGGTTTGTTTTAAGCAATGTGATTTTTTTCCAGAAGAATATTCAGTATTTAAAGAGACCCTGTTGCTACTCACTATGTTAAAAAAAATTCAAAGAGAACCATCCTATAGTGATTCATTCACACTGGTGCATTAGACCCATACCAATCCGTGCAGAGGGTCGTGTTTATACACCTAGGAAATGACAGGTGTTACAGGCAGTCAGCCTGTAAAAATCAATGACAGGACATGCCAGGGT
>CATNWA010005816.1:0-11997 GCA_951230385.1 Staurois parvus
CCAGACCTTTCGCTTCCCTTGCTTCGCCCCCCCCCCCCCCCTTTTTTTTTGTTTTTCTTGCCTCTTATCCCCCCTTCTCCCTCTCCCCCCCCTTTCCCCCCTTCCCCCCCCCCCCCTTTTTTTTTTTTTTTTTCTTTTTCTCTTTCTTCCTCTTTCTCTCCCTCTCTCTCTACTATGACTCCCATTCTTTTCCTTTTCTTGTCCTTTTCTTTCTATTCTTTTTTTTTCTTTCTTTCTTTCTCGACAAGCTCTCAGTCTTCGATCAGGCTTAGTCTTCGTTTCATTCAGGAATACTTGGTATATGGTTAGCTTATCTCCTCTAGGGTAGTCAATGGTACTCACGACATCTTCTCTTATACTGCGCTGCTCAATTAGCCTTATGATAGCGTACTGCTTTTGGTTTAGACTCCGAAGGTTCATTTCCTCCATGCATAGGCCAGTACACCAATACTCAATTGTTGGAAGTAAGCTGTGATTACCTTCTATATTGTACATTTGTGTAACTTGAGTACTACAGGCCTATCTCTGCCGTACCTTGACATGCTTATGTTTTTCACAGTGTCGCACTCTACCATGTTGTTTCGTCTTGTATTTTGGTTTAAGCTGTGTCTATGGCCTGATTGATGCTGTGTGTGCATTTCTTTATATTTTCCTGTAACATGTTGTCACTTCTAAATAAACTTTTATGGAATAAAAATAAAAATAACAAAATGTTAAAAAAAATAAACTAAAAGTACCTACTTGCCAACCACCTGCCTGCAATGTGCGGGTAAGCGACGGCTCTGGGCAAAGAGACGTACCCTTAAGTCGATTTCTATTTCAGGGTGTGAACGCGCCTGCGCCCCTCCACTGCCCCCCCTGTAGGTTCGGGGAGAGAAGAGAGAACACCACACAGTGAGTAAAAGCACTACTTTTTACACACACACAGGGCCATCTTTAACGAGGGGCAAAAGGGGCAGCTGCTCAGGGCCCTGTCATTGCTGAGGGGCCCAAAGCAGCTGCCTCGTGAGCCCGCGCTGCCTGTAAAAAGTCGGCTGCTGTTGGCTTTGGAACTGCTCATGTGCATTTCCCTAAGTCAACTGAATGCTCACTGAGAACGGATCGGGCTGTGCGGGAGCAGGGCAAGTCCGGGAGGATGTGTGCCTGGCTTTCTCTCATCTTGAATTTCCTGGATCGTGCTCCATCACCTCCGAGTCTCAACCAACCACTGCCTGACCCGTTGTCACATGACCTCCACAACAGCCAATCACTCCACCCCTTACAACCAGACCTGTGACCAGTAGGGCCGGGGGAGGGGGGGACCGTTCCACCCTGCCCTCCTCTGTACAGTCTATGCTGAGAGTCTGGGACCTGTCGTCATTGTTGGTACCACACAGAGAAGGAAGTAAATGACATGTATGGTGTGGGGACACAGAGCACCTGTTGTGCTGATCAGGAAGGACCATTGAGAGTGTTGAGCAAAGTACAGGGATAGGAGGTCAGACAGTACATGGGGCGGTGCAGTGAGCAGTATACAGGGAGGAGCAGTCTCTGACATCTACATTCTCTTGTGGTATGCTTGCAATCTTTGACCATCTCCTGTACCATGTCTGCAGTCTCTGATCCTCTCCTGTAATATGTCTGCAGTCTCTGGTCATCTCCTGTACTATGTCTGCAGTCTCTGACCATCTCCTGTACTATGTCCGCAGTCTCTGGTCATCTCCTGTACTATGTCTGCAGTCTCCGGTCATCTCCTGTACTATGTCTGCAGTCTCCGGTCATCTCCTGTACTATGTCCGCAGTCTCCGGTCACCTCCTGTACTGTGTCCGCAGTCTCCGGTCATCTCCTGTACTGTGTCCGCAGTCTCCGGTCATCTCCTGTACCATGTCCGCAGACTCTGGTCATCTCCTGTACTGTGTCCGCAGTCTCTGGTCATCCCCTGTACTATGTCCGCAGTCTCTGGTCGTCTCCTGTACTGTGTCCGCAGTCTCTGGTCATCCCCTGTACTATGTCCGCAGTCTCTGACCATCTCCTGTACTATGTCCGCAGTCTCTGACCATCTCCTGTACTATGTCTGCAGTCTCTGATCATCTCCTGTACCATGTCTGCAGTCTCTGACCATCTCCTGTACTATGTCTGCAGTCTCTGGTCATCTCCTGTACTGTGTCCGCAGTCTCTGGTCATCTCCTGTACTATGTCTGCAGTCTCTGACCATCTCCTGTACTATGTCAGCAGTCTCTGACCATCTCCTGTACTATGTCTGCAGTCTCTGACCATCTCCTGTATTATGTCTGAAGTCTCTGATCCTCTCCTGTAGTATGTCTGCAGTCTCTGACCATCTCCTGTAATATGTCTGCAGTCACCATTGGATCTGATTGATATAACCTTAATGATTCTGGAACATGTATGTCTATTTTTGTCTATTTTGATTTTTTTGTCTGTATTAGTACATTGCACATGGTTGTGGATGGGTGGCGTTTGATCCCTGCGTGCAGGCCCTTTGACCGATGAGCGGCTGGTGGCTCCTTGCATGGTGGCTTAGCTGCGATGTTCCCTGGGTGCCACGAACCTTGCTGTGGTATGCCCAATATGGCCGCCATGTGTCGCCAGTTAGCAAGCTCTCTGCCATGAATTTGGTGGTGGTATTTGTACGATCATACTCAGCCGGCCCAGTGGTGTCACACGCCATTTCCGACGGCGCTGATGTCCTGGGTTGGGATCCCTTCATAGGGAGGGATGGAACACGGACCATGTTACCATAGCGTCCACAACCCGTAAGGGGGCCCAGAGGCTCATACCCAGTAAACCTTCAATAATAAGCAGGTACAGTAGATATCCTAAATGTATAATAGGATACTGATTCATGTTACATACCAGTGTTTACCCAAGAGGTATTGATTCTTTTATAGACAACTAGACAGCTGGGGGCTAGCGGCCTACTACATAGGAGAGCCTAGTTATGTGATATATATATACATATACATATACCCCATTTTGGAAGGAATAATGTGGCCAACAGCAGGGGGTCATTTGAGCCATTTGTGCTCTTTACTATCACCTTCTAAGGTAAGGTTCCCCTTGTTTTTCTCCCCCTCCACCTTCTTCTTTTATTTGTTGAGCTAGTAAAAACTGGGGTGTTGTTTACATTTCATTAGGGCTTATTTATATATATTATAACCTCTTGTTACAGAATAACATACATGTGATACTGGCCTCCTGAGATTGTATGAAGGTGTAGGTCATAAGGGGGACATCTTTTAAAAAGGCCTGATATACTGTGTAGATATATATATATATATATATATATATATATATATACTGTACACACACCCAGTGGGGAGGTGAGTACTCTGTTACTATGGGAATGTAGTAGTGTTTACCTACTCAGTTAAGGTGACATTTGCCCCCCCCCAAAAAAAAAGTTTTAAATGAACTCTTATACAGTGATGTAGCAATATATTGCCCTGATTTATGCTATTTCCCTCAGATATCCAGGTTTCATCCCCCCTTTTACTAACATAAATGTGTATATTAAACTCCACCTTAGGGTACGCTGCCTGCTCCCTCTGTTTTGCTGGGATCCTCTCATCGGTCGGCCTCTGGTAGGCTTTGCCAGGCGTTTCCCACCGCTATCTTTGTGTAGATGTATGTATCTAAACCATTTGCATTTATCCGTACTTATTGCTGAACTACGAACTGTACGGTTATGCTATATGAATGTCATGTAGGATATATGGATGTTTTTTCACTGTATTTTATGTCATTTATCTAGAAACCTTCTGATAGCTCCTGAGCTGCTATCATCATTATATCAAGATTACCCCATATAACCATTACCTACACATGGCACGTGTATGATGTTTGGGGTTCTTTGATAATATTTGAATCTGCATTGATCCATTTTATGTAACATTGATTTGTTTTATTGGTGTATTCACACATGTCTGCATTCAATAAAGTTTTGGAACTTTTTAACAAATGATTGCAGTGCCTATAAAGTTCATGGTTTTTGTTATATTTCTAGTTAGTCTATGTTAGGAGAAGGCACTTTAGAACTTTGGTCATACACCCACAGTCACCACCCTGTGTTGGGAGCATCCATTTCTAAGGTTGAGGCCAGTTTCACTGGGAATGTGACGTGTTCTTACTACACAGAGCATCCCTGGAAAGAGTATACCCACTCAGTCATTTAAAAGAGTCAATTAAATTTCTCTAGGGCAGTTGAATTTGGTTAAACACCCAACAGTTAATAGGTTATTACGTTTTGCAGTAGTGTATTTGCACCATTGCATCACTGCTCCACGGAGCCTGAGTAACAGCTGAAAGCAAAAGCAAGGTAATAAGGACTTCTACATTTCACCGGATGAAAGGCTTGCTTGAGAAAGGACCAAATAAATACTAAGAGGCTAGATGGGCTTAAAGAAGACCTTCACCCTAAAAGGTGAAGCCCTCCTCCCCACCTTCTTTTTTTGGCATTATTTTTTTGGGGGGAGTGGGAATCTGGCTTGACAAGTACCCACTACCACTTACAGTTGGATGGCTGTGGGAGATTCACCAGATGTTCTTACCCCCCCGCCCTCCAGGAACATGCGTAGCTTGTGCATGCACAGAGGAAGATGGATTTGAGGCAAGGAATAAACCTACCGGCAGAGAACTGGTTTGGGTGAGGTGTGGTGGTAGAATTACTGCCCCCGGTTTGATGTTTGCGGTGATACCTCACATGTGTGGGATGATTGCTGTTTGCTTGCCGACGTACACTTTCACCTTTGCACGTGAGCACGGAGGGGAAAGGGGCACTTTACTTTTTTTTTTCCAGATGTGTGTTTATTTTTGCTGCCCAAGATCCACAAACCAGGAAAGCCAGACAGACCCATCATAGTAAGTATGACCCCACTTACCGAACAAATCTCAGACCTTGTAGATATTATGTTAAAACTGTTAGTCTCTGCTAGTTTCCTGCAAGATACGACCGATTTTCTGAACAAGATCAACAATACACAGCAATTACCACCAAACACTTCTAGTCACTATGGATGTAGAATCTCTGTACAGTAACATCCCTGACAAGAATGGATTGGCTGCATGTCACAGATTCTTATCATTCTCACCAAACCAGAAATACAGCGCTGGGGATGTTACACAGCTCATTGAATTAAATTCTTACACACAACTACTTCACTTTCAGTAATAACATCTATATTCAGTGTATGTGTGTTTGACAGTTCCATAAAATGGAATATACACCAAATACCTGGATTTTTAAGGGGTCTCACATCGATATACTGTTAAGGGATTATACATGTTTTTTCCTTTTTGGACTGTTCCCTATGTTTCATCCCCTTATTTATCCAGTCTGGGTATGATAATATATGTACTGCGTATCATTTGATCATGTTATGATATGATATAATTTTTTGGAGAATTGATATGATAATGTATGTATATATTGTTACAGCATTTACAGGTGAAACTCAAAAAATTAGAATATAGTGCAAAAGTTCATTTATTTCAGTGCAGCAACTTAAAAGGTGAAACTAATATATGAGATAGACTCATTACATGCAAAGCAAGATAGTTCAAGCCGTGATTTGTCATCATTGTGATGATTATGGCTTACAGCTCATGAAAACCCCAAATCCACAATCTCAGAAAATGAGAATATTGTGAAAAGGTGCAATATTCTCGGCTCAAAGTGTCCCACTCTAATCAGCTAATTAAGCCATAACACCTGCAAAGGGTTCCTGAGCCTTTAAATGGTCTCTCAGTCTGGTTCAGTAGGAATCCCAATCATGGGAAAGACTGCTGACCTGACAGTTGTGCAGAAAACCATCATTGACACCCTCCATAAGGAGGGAAAGCCTCAAAAGGTCATTGCAGAAGAAGTTGGATGTTCCCAAAGTGCTGTATCAAAGCACATTAATAGAAAGTTATGTGGAAGGGAAAAGTGTGGAAGAAAAAGGTGCACAAGCAGCAGGGATGACCGCAGGCTGGAGAGGATTGTCAGGAAAAGGCCATTCAAAAGTGTTGGGGACTTTCACAAGGAGTGCACTGAGGCTGCAGTCAGTGCATCAAAAGCCACCACACACAGACGGATCCTGGACATGGGCTTCAAATGTAATCCTCTTGTTGAGCCGGTCCTGAACAATAAACAATGTCAGAAGCGTCTTACCTGGGTTAATGAAAAACAGACGTGGTCTGTTGCACAGTGGTCCAAAGTCCTCTTTTCTGATGACAGCAACTTTTGCATCTCATTTGGAAACCAAGTACCCCGGGTATGGAGGAAGAATGGAGAGGCACAAGGACCCCGAGTATGGATAAGAATGGAGAGGACCAAGGACCCCGAGTATGGAGGAAGAATGGAGAGGCACAAGGACCCCAAGTATGGAGGAAGAATGGAGAGGCCCAAGGACCCCGAGTATGGAGGAAGAATGGAGAGGTCCAAGGACCCTGAGTATGGAGGAAGAATGGAGAGGCACACACTGCAAGATGCTTGAAGTCCAGTGTGAAGTTTCCACAGTCTGTGTTGATTTGGGGAGCCATGTCATCTGCTGGTGTTGGTCCACTGTCCTTCATTAAGTCCAGGGTCAACGCAGCCGTCTACCAGGAGATTTTGGAGCACTTCATGCTTCCTTCCGCAGACAAGCTTTATGGGGATGCTGACTTCATTTTCCAGCAGGACGTGGCACCTCCCACACTGCCAAAAGCACCAAAACCTGGTTCAATGACCGTGGGATTACTGTGCTTGATTGGCCAGCAAACTCGCCTGGCCTGAACCCCATAGAGAATCTATAGGGCATTGCCAAGAGAAAGATGAGAGACATGAGACCGAACAATGCAGAAGAGCTGAAGGCCGCTATTGAAGCATCCTGGTCTTCCATAACACCTCAGCAGTGCCACAGGCTGATAGCTTCCATGCCACGCCGCATTGAGGCAGTAATTGCTGCAAAAGGGGCCCAAACCAAGTACTGAGTACATATGCAGCTTCTACTTTTCAGAGGTCCGATATTGTTCTATGTACAATCCTTGTTTTATTGATTGCATGGAATATTCTAATTTTCTGAGATTGTGGATTTGGGGTTTTCATGAGCTGTAAGCCATAATCATCACAATGATGACAAATCACGGCTTGAACTATCTTGCTTTGCATGTAATGAGTCTATCTCATATATTAGTTTCACCTTTGAAATGCATTACTGAAATAAATGAATTTTTGCCCGATATTCAAAATTTTCCAGTTTCACCTGTATATGTAGAGGTCCTGATGAAGGGTGGTGTCCTGCGAAGCGCATTGACCCTTATGAATTGATCTCAAGGCCATATGATCTGTGGATGGCTAGTGTGTATACATGATTTTAATGTTTAAAATTTGTGTAATAAAATACATATATACATACATATATAGTCCGTAGGGTTCAATATTGAGTTGGCCCCGCCCTTTGCAGCTATAACAGCTTCAACTCTTCTGGGAAGGCCGTCCACAAGGTTTAGGAGGGTGTCTATGGGAAGGTTGGACCATTCTTCCAGAAGCACATTTGTCAGGTCAGGCACTGATGTTGGGGAGGAGGCCTGGATCGCAGTCTCCACTCTAATTCATCCCAAAGGTGTTCTATGGGGTTGAGGTCAGGACTCTGTGCAGGCCAGTCAAGCTCCTCCACCCCAAATTCGCTCATCCATGTCTTTATGGACCTTGCTTTGTGCACTGGTGTGCAGTCATGTTGGAACAGGAAGGGACCATCCCCAAACTCTTCCCACAAAGTTGGGGGCATGAAATTGTCCAAAATGTCTTGGTAGCTGATGCCTTAAGAGTTCCCTTCTCTGGAACTAGGGGGCCAAGCCCAACCCCTGAAAAACTACCCAACACCATAATCCCCCCTCCAGAAAACTTTACACTTGGCACAATGCAGTCAGGCAAGTACCGTTCTCCTGCCAACCGCCAAACCCAAACGCGTCCATCGGATTGCCAAACAGAGAAGCATGATTGGTCACACCAGAGAACACATCCCCACTGCTCTAGAATCCAGTGGCGGCGTGGTTTACACCACGGCATCCGATGCTTTGCATTTCATTTGGTGATATAAGTCTTGGATGCAGCTGCTCGGCCATGGAAACCCATTCCATGAAGCTCTCTACACACTGTTGTTGGGCTCATCTGAAGGCCACACCAAGTTTGGAGGTCTTTAGCTATTGACTCTGCAGACAGTTGGTGACTTCTGCGCACTGTGCACTTCAGCATGCGCTGACCCCGCCCTGTCATGTGACGTGGCCTACCACTTGGTGGCTGACTTGCTGTTGTTCCCAGTTGCTTCCACTTTGTTATAATCCCACTAACAGTTGAGCGTGGAATATTTAGTAGCCAGGAAATGTCACTGGACTTATTGCACAGGTGGCCACCTATCACGGGACCACGCTTGGAGTCACTGGGCTCCTGAGAGCGACCCATTCTTTCACCAATGTTTGTAGAAGCCGTCTGCATGCCTAGGGGCTTGATTGTATCCACCTGTGGCCATGGAGGCGATTGGAACACCTGAATCCAATTATTTGAAGAGGTGTCCCAATACTTTTAGCAATATAGTGTATTTTGCATAGAACATTTTTTTTGTGGTCTATTGTGTGTATTAAAAGCAAGTTGTACAGCGAGCGCTTACTGTAATAAGGATATGAAAAAAAAAGCCGCTAGAACACCAAAAAGGTAACCAACATAACCTTCCACGATAACATATAAACAAAAAAGGTGCAGCGCTAGTAATGGAAAAAGTGAAACATCAACATACATTCAATTATAAAATTAGAAATAGAACAAGTGAGGACATAGAATCGTATATTCGTCCTACATATAGGTTCGATGTTCAATTAAATGTCCAAAAGCATGTGATACGGTGCAATGTGCCAATTCTGCCAGGTCCCCTTATCAGGGTGAATGATCCAAAAGTGAGCAAGAAAATAAGTGACATGCGCACTCACCAGAATTGCGTTTAAAAAACGCATGAAAGAAGTATCCTCTCTCCTGGTGCATCTGGGTTCTCCCCACTCTGATAAAGCTGCGCTCACTAGTTCCCACCGATCATCAATCCCGGTTAGGTTCAATGGTCATCCGACACTCATACACCTCTGGAGTCCCTCCTTAAGACTTGGTGCTGTGAAAGGGCCAACTCAGCCAACTGCAACAGATTGGAAAAAAGAGAGAAGAGGATATGATGTAATCCCTGCTTTTACACCTCCTCCTTGGCAGAGTCGATGATGTTATCTTTTGAATTACAGAGATGAGGTCATGAAAATTCAGTTAGACCTTTCTCCTCAATGGGCTCTCCATGAGCGCCACCCTTTCACAGCACCAAGTCTTAAGGAGGGACTCCAGAGGTGTATGAGTGTCGGATGACCATTGAACCTAACCGGGATTGATGATCGGTGGGAACTAGTGAGCGCAGCTTTATCAGAGTGGGGAGAACCCAGATGCACCAGGAGAGAGGATACTTCTTTCATGCGTTTTTTAAACGCACTTCTGGTGAGTGCGCATGTCACTTATTTTCTTGCTCACTTTTGGATCATTCACCCTGATAAGGGGACCTGGCAGAATTGGCACATTGCACCCTATCACATGCTTTTGGACATTTAATTGAACATCGAACCTATATGTAGGACGAATATACGATTCTATGTCCTCACTTGTTCTATTTCTAATTTTATAATTGAATGTATGTTGATGTTTCACTTTTTCCATTACTAGCGCTGCACCTTTTTTGTTTATATGTTTCTTGTGTGTATTGTACCATTGGAGGTATATATAAGTCCCATTTTATGAAACTGTTATACACATTACTATGACAGAGAAGACACCTCCAGGGGCTTGATTGGTTGCAACATCCCGCCCCCACATATAATATACACCCTTTATCTTCAATGTATGGGTACTGCTATGGGAAGTAAACTGGCACCCCCAGCATGCAAAATTATTAATGGCTGACCTGGAGGACAAATTCCTGAACAGCATACAACAAAAGCCATACAGATACTATCGCTATAACATGATATTTTCATCATATGGATCATATGAAGAAAATCTAAAACAATTTTACTCATCAAGCAAACAACACCTTTCCCCCATTTATCAAACTACAAATGGAGCATTCAAACACCCATCAGCTTCCTAGACACCCCGGTATACATCAGGAATGACAAGCTTCACACCTCAATATACAGGAAACCCACCGACAGATGCAACTATCTCCATAGTTCCAGTTTTCACCCCCAACATACTAAACGGGCCTCATACACAGCCAGGCCATCCGATACCACTGAATATGCTCCGACCCAGAAGACAGAGATAAACATCTCAGAACACTAGCAGACTCCTTCCATAAGGAGGGTTGTAAGGACAGAACCGTCAACACCGGCATAAACACCTGAAGAGAACATCTCCTCTAATACAAAGAGAAAAAAAAACCAAATGACCTCATACCTCTAGTAACCACACACAATCCAACACTAAAAGGGATAAGAAAGATATACAACCCACCATAACAGAGGATGAAACTGAAAGAAATATTCCAGCAACCCCCAATACTGGCTTTCAGACAACCCCCCAACCCAACACATAGACTAATCAGCAGGAAACTTCATTCTTATTCATATAATGGAAGCCAACCCTGCAACAAAAATGATGCAAACCGTGCAACCAAATCTATTCAATAAAAAGTGTCACACACACACAAAAGAGACCTTCAATATCACCGGATCATACAGCTGCACCTCCAGTAATGTTGTGTACCTTATCCAGTGCAAAAAATTCAGCAAAGGATCTTATGTTGGTGAAGGACAGAAGCTACAAACAAGGATGAACTTACATACAGGGGACACACCATCAAGGAGCATAAGGAAGATAGGTTCTGCACACCTGTGGGACATCATTTCTCACAACCGGACCACATTATGGAAGACCTTAAAGGGTAACTCCACTTTTGTGGGGAAAAAAGCAATACAAAATAAAAATATAGAGTATACAATTGCAAAAAGCAGGGCTTTTTTTAGCCCTTCTGGCACCTCCAAATGTATTTAATGGCAAGGGGTTCTGGGGTGTGCTGGAAGGTCTATTGATGCTGGCTGCTGGGGATCTGTTGTCACTGGAGAGAATCCATTTTTTGCATTGTTTCTGGTAGATCTATTGTTGCTGGTGGGAGGTCTATTGTTGCTGGTGGGAGGTCTATTGTTGCTGGGAGGTCTATTGTTGCTGGCGGGGGATCTATTGTTGCTGATGGGAGATCTATTGTTGCTGGTGGGAGGTCTATTGTTGCTGGGAGGTCTGTTGTTGCTGGGAAGTCTATTGTTGCTGATGGGAGATCTATTGTTGCTGGGAGGGTCTATTGTTGCTGGGAGGTCTGTTGTTGCTGGGGGAAGTCTATTGTTGCTGGTGGGAGGTCTATTGTTGCTGGGGGGGTCTATTGTTGCTGGGAGGTCTATTGTTGCTGGTAGGTCTATTGTTGCTGGTGGGAGGTCTATTGTTGCTGGGGGTCTATTGTTGCTGGTGGGAGGTCTATTGTTGCTGGTAGGTCTATTGTTGCTGGTGGGAGGTCTATTGTTGCTGGGGGTCTATTGTTGCTGGTGGGAGGTCTATTGTTGCTGGGAGGTCTATTGTTGCTGGGAGGTCTGTTGTTGCTGGGAAGTCTATTGTTGCTGGTGGGAGGTCTATTGTTGCTGGGGGGGGTCTATTGTTGCTGGGAGGTCTATTGTTGCTGGTAGGTCTATTGTTGCTGGTGGGAGGTCTATTGTTGCTGGGGGTCTATTGTTGCTGGTGGGAGGTCTATTGTTGCTGGTAGGTCTATTGTTTGCTGGTGGGAGGTCTATTGTTGCTGGGGGTCTATTGTTGCTGGTGGGAGGTCTATTGTTGCTGGCTGCTGGAGAGTTCAGGCTGGCTTCTGAGAAATCTGTTCCTGCTGCTGGGGGTCTGTTGTTGCTGGGGATATTTTGTTGTGTTGTGTCTATTATTGCTTGTGGGGGATCTTTTGTTGCTGAGGGGGTATCAA
>CATNWA010005818.1:0-21668 GCA_951230385.1 Staurois parvus
TAAGTAACAAAATTCTCTGGCACTGAGTATGAATTCTGTGGCCCTAACTAGCGTTTCTTTGTCCCTAAATAACGATTCTGTGGCCCTCATTAACAAGTCTGTGTCCCTGAGTAATGGTTCTCTGTCCTAAGTAACTTTTCCTCTGTCCCCAATTATCGTTTCTGTGGCCCTAACTCTGTCCCTGTCCCTATACAGAGCGGTCTGCCTCTGTTCAATGACTGCAGGCAAATGAAGAATTCCAAAATGGCCGCTATTTATAGCTCGACCATTACACAGTGCTGGGCTGGCTGGCTGCTGATTGACTGATGCGATCACATAATAGTTGAGGAATGCATTATGGGTCAGCACGCCTTGTCTGCGCGCCTTCCCAGACATCCCCGCTCTGTCGCCGCACATGTCGGCCGCCATTTTCTGAAAAATTTCGATTCGCGCGTCCGAATTAGGCTATTTTTCGGATTCGGCACGAATCGAAATTTTTCCGATATCGACTCGAATTCCACTTCGGATACTTCGATTCGCTCATCTCTAATCACTTCCCTCAACATCCAAGTTGTGTTTGTGTGTGCGTGATGCCAGAAAGCATATCAGAGTGTTCGGGATGGGGTTTCCCAGGGTCATGTCAAGATGCCTTCATTCTCCAGCAGTTGAGCCTCTACGGCAAGTTTTGAGAGTGGCCAAATGACATCTGGGTGGCTTATTGGTAAAGTATTTTGTTTGTGGCACAACTATAATGTTGCATGCAGGTTCCAAAATTTGACAGATGCCCACGCACTGGGGTTAGGTGACAGCTGTACTTGGCTGTCACAGCAATCACATGATCATAAAGCTCCCAATTACAAACATAAAATCCAGCTCTTTCCAGACCCCACTGGGGGACTGTGCTGGGAGCTCCCTCTCATACTTACCTGCTCTGTGCAGTAGTTTGGCATAGAGCAGCCCTGATCCTTCATTTCTTGTCTCCCCCAAAAGCATTCCTGGCTCCTCCCTCCTTTTACAGGGAGTGGTCCCTGCTTGCAGTTCAAGCTAGGAGAAAGCCACCTTCATGTCCTCCACTCGCGTTCATTTGTGGAAAGTGGATATTTTGTTGGACCAAGTACCAAGGACCTGCATAAACACCCTGGCATGCCAGAGGTGGTTTTGTAAGTATCACAACAACTTTTACACCCCTCTCCTCTGTGCTGCTGGTGGGGGTGCATAATTGCTTCTTGTTTCTTAAAGAACTTGCAACAGATATTGGAGTCCCCCATGTTTTCCAAATATGGTTGAGCCATGTGCTGGCGAAGAGTGGAGACTTTCTTTTGGGTCTCCAGAAATCGTGAACTCACAGGCTCCTTCAAAATCTTGACTTCAAATCAGGCCCTGTATTTCCCTGTGCTTTGTCTAATAAGTTTTTTCCAAAAAAACAAGTGTTATGTTACCTCTTTATTCTATTTCCTACACTTATGATGGCCATATACTATGCAATGCTCTGTGCCATTTCCTCAACATGTACAGTGGAATATAAAAAGTCTACACACCCCTGTTAAAATGTCAGGTTTCTGTGATGTAAAAAAATGAGACAAAGATAAACAATTTCAGTACTATTTCCACACCTTTTTAATGTGACCTATAAACTGTACAAGTCAATTGAAAAACAAACAAATCTTTTAGGGGGGTTGGGGGTAACATAAAAAACTAAAAAAAAAAAAAAAATGTGTTTGCATAAGTGTTCACGCCCTCTTTATAACAGATGATGTAGCGGTGTTCGGAATTAAGCAATCGCATTCAAGATCATGTTAAATAGGAGTCAGTACACATCTGCCATCAGTTAAAGTGCCTCTGATTAATCCAGAATAGATTTCAGCTGTTCTAGTAGGTCTTTCCTGACATTTTCTTAGTCACATCCTACTGCAAAAGCCCATGGTCCACAGAGCGCTTCCAAAGCATCAGAGGGATCTCATTGTCAGTCAGGAGAAGGGTACAAAAGAATTTCCAAGGCATTAGATATACCATGGAACTAGACATCCCCCTCCAAAATTGATGCAAAGACAAGAAGAAAACTGGTCTGGGAGGCTGCCAAGAGACCTACAGCAACATTTAAAGGAGCTGCAGAAATATCTGGCAGGTACTGGCTGTGTGGTACGTGTGACAACAATCCTGTATTCTTCATATATCTGGGCTATGGGGTTAGAGTGGCAAGACGGAAGCCTTTTTTTCTTACAAAGAAAAACATCCAAGCCCAGCTAAATTTTGCAAAAACACATCTGAAGTCTCCCAAAAGCATGTATGTGGGAAAATGTGTTCTGGTCTGATGAAACCAAGCATGAACTTTTTTGCCATAATTCCAAAAGATATGTTTGGCGCAAAAACAACACTGCACATCAGCAAAAGAACACCATACCAACAGTGAAGCATGGTGATGGCAGCATCATGCTTTGAGCTATTTTTTCTTCAGCTGAAACTGGGGGGACTTAGTCAAGGTAGAGGGAATTGTGAACAGTTCCAAACACCAGTCAATATTGACACAAAACCTTCAGCCTTCTGCTAGAAAGCTGAACATGAAGCTGAAGCTTATCTTTCAGTATGACAATGACCCAAAGCATACATCCAAATCAACAAAGGAATGGCTTCACCCAGTTTTGGAATTGCCCAGCCAGAGCCCAGACCTGAATCTGATCGAAAATCTGTGGGGTGATCTGAAGAGGGCTGTGCACAGGAGATGCTCTCACAATCTGACAGATTTGGAGTGTTTTTGCAAGGAAGAGTGGTCAAATATTGCCAAGTCAAGATGTGCCATGAAGATAGATTCATGCCCAAAAAGACTGAGTGTTGTAATAAAATCAAAAGGTGCTTCAACAAAGTACTAGTTTAAGGGTGTGCACACTTATGCAACCATATTATTTTAGTTTTATTTTTTCTTCTCTCCATCTAAAAGATTTCAGTTTGTTGTTGTTCAATTGAGTTGTACAGTTTATAGGTTACAATGAAGTTGGAAAAAGTTCTGAATTTATTTAAGGTCTAATTTATTTACATCACAGAAACCTGGCATTTTAATAGGGGGTGTGTAGACTTTTTTATATCCACTGTAGCTAAATTCTGTAACCTGCCTGAACAATGCATTTATTTAGAATGGGCCAGGCCCCTACAGTACATAATTTACGTTTGACATGAAGGAAAATTCACCATTGGATACCTGAGCTAATTTGGTTTGTGTAAAGATACTTCTGCCCATTGCAACATATTGACTAATGCAGCTCAACATAGCTCAGATGTAAATAAAATAGTACCTTGTCCATACAACAGCCACTCTAATTGTCCTGTCTGAGCACACAGATCTGGACACTGCATAGTTGGGTACATTCATAAAATGAGAAATATTGATGCTTTATAATACTACACTTCTAGAAATAATGGGTTATTTCATGCATGCTTCCGGCAAAACATTACTAATAATGAATGTATTATCAGTAGAAGACGTGTAAGATTACTATACACATTTAGGTACATAGCAGAGGTTCCAGGTATTCCAGAGAAGTTATTGTTATTCCTAACTATACATTTGGCACAGACACAAGCATACACCAGTCAACTCGCTCTCCACTTTCACTAGTAGCCAAATTCGCAATTTAATAATAATTAATCCTGCGACTTATAGAGCACAGACAATTTACTTACATATTTTGGGCATTCACAACAATCTGTAACCTCAAGGAGCTTCAATTCATATGTAGTCTGATATAGTACCGCAGTCATAAATAGAATGAAGTGACATCCCAATGTGGAAATAAGACAGCCGTGAAATCTTTCACCACTATGCACTCACCAGAACTAAAGTAAAACAGGCTTGTAGCAAAAACCCTGTATGCATACAGTATCTCCTCTGCAGAAGGGCTGATATGTGATCTTTCAGTAATGTGTCCTAGAAAGGAGAGCTCACCACACAGAGCCCAAAGTGAAAGTATATAGTGTAGTGTTTTATTGACATAATTAAAAGCAAGTAAAATCCAAGTGGAACAAAGTAAACAAGTGGCCGCACTTACAGAGATGGCCACCGGACCAACAACATGGACTCTACGGCATGATGTCAGCATGTAGGCTCCTGCTGACATGTTTTGTGCACACGCACAGTCTCAAAAGGGACCTGCCTCCTGCTGACGCCATAACAATCCTCCTCTTAAATAGCCCACAGGTACACGCTTTACAAAGCGTCATTTTCTTGTAGATCACTTTATCTTATCTATATGGAACTAGTTCATATGAATTGGGATGCCATTTTTTGGTGGTATTTATCCACCAAATAGCAAAAACTATTTCAGGATGCTACAAAACAAACAATACTTTTAACATCATTCAGAATTTGTTTAGTATCTCTCAGGAAAGAGGGAGTCTAAAGAACCAAGGGCTGGAGGAAAAAATCTATGTATTCACCTGCTCGAGAACAGAGGCAGGGCTACTGTTAGAAACCACGGGGCCCCATACAGCCAGCCTGACAGGGCACCCCCAAAAAAAAAAACAGTTTACTATGCTTTGGTTATGAATGAACACAGTTTTGTGATCGGTACCGATCACTCATTGTGTTCATCCATGTTGTTGGTCCGGCAGCCACCTCTAAGTGTGACTGCTTGTTTACTTTGTTCCAGGTGGATTTTACTTTCTTTTAACTTCTTGCCGACCAGCCACTGTAGAAATACGGTGGCAGGGCGGCACAGCTAGGCTAAACCACATTTTAAAATGTGCTTTTGCAAAACAGGTAGGGGGTGCGCGCGAGGTGCGCCTCCGCCCTAACTGTGCTGCCGATCGCGGCCACGGGTGTCAGTCGCCGGGTCACGACCGGTCATTACCTGTCGTGTCCCGGCGATTAGTGGCAATCACTGACAGAGAGCACGGCTGTAGTGTTTACACTGCACCTCTGCTTTCTGTCAGTTCCCTGTCAGCTCCTGACATGCTGATCTGGAGAGAAGAGTTTATCTCTCCAGATCAGCGTGTTCCCGTGCAGTACACACCCCCACCCCTAGTAAAACACTCCCCTCACACAGTTAACCCTTTCAGTGAATAAAAAAGTTAACCCCTTCCTCCCCAGTGCCATTAGTACACTGTCAGTGCTTTTTTTTTTTGCACTGATCACTGTATTGGTGTCACTGGGGATGTCAGTGACCCCAAGTCAGTTCCCCCCCAGTGTCAGAATGTCCGCCGCAGTCCTGCCAAGACATGTCGCAGAATGCATTTTGGCTGAAATTTATGATGAAATTTGATTTTTAAATTTTTTTACTGGACATGTTTTATAGCAAAAAGTCCAAAATATTGTTGTTTTTTTTTTCAAAATTGTCAGCTTTTTTTTTTTTTTATAGCGCAAAAAAAAAAAAAAAAAAAAAAAAAAAAAAAAAAAACGCACAGGCGATCAAACACCACCGAAAGAAAGCTCAATTTGTGGGAAAAAAGGACATTAATTTAATTTGGGTGCAGTGTTGCATGACCGCGCAATTGTCAAAGTAACGCAGCGCCGTAACACAAACCTCTTCTGTAACCGCTTCCTGACCACCCTATAGCAGAAATACTGCTACAGGGTGGCATGGGTGTGCAAAATCACATATATATATATATATATATATATATGATTTGCGCTACCATGGTTTTCACACGCCTCCCAGATAGCATCAGATTGCTCGTCAGTACACCAGTCATCACATTTAACCCCTTGATTGCCAGGAGGACGCTCATGTACAATAAACCTCCATTGCTAGTGTTATGATCCGCCAGGTGGTGCCTCTGGCAGCCCACTGGACAGACCTACCCAGAGCGTGGAATCTAAGTCCCGGTCTGTGCTTTCACCAGGGCCCCTGATGGTGGGGATGGACTTGTAACAGACCAGGGCCAGGTCATGACCTCCGAGCAGGCCTACCAGTGGCAGAGGCAACCTCCGGGGATGTAAAGGTACCAGGAGAGCCAGATGTGAGGAGGACGGCGGGACCTAGCAGGATGGGTCACGAGCAGCGGTCCCGTGGGGTAAGCGAGGTACAGAATCGTCAAGCAAAGAGTAGTCAGGTCACACGCAGGGTCAGCAGGATAAGTCAGTCCGCAGATGGGTCAAACAAGCTGAGGATCAGGAGAGGAGAAGGCAGAGTAGTCAGGGCAATCCAAGTCAAATACAGGAGAAGGCAGCGTAGTCAGGAAAATCCGGGTCAAAGCACAGGAGAAGGCAGCGTAGTCAGGGTCAATCAGGGTCACAATGCAGGTACAGGAACTCAGGATCACAGATAGACCTTACGGCAATTAGTGACAGTGCAGGGCATCTTTAAATATTGCGCCCTGCACTGTCATTGGCCGTCCAGGATGCGCCCCCGGGCTGTCATTGGCCGCACGAGGCGCGCCCGCGGCTCCTACTGCGCATGCGCGGCGTCCTGCGGGACCTGGTGCTTGTGTCTCAGCGTGAGCCGTCACCAGTGCGCGTGCGCCGGACGAGCAGCCGCTGCGATCCCTGACAGCTAGTATAGTGTCTGAACGGGTCAATATCTTTGATCAGGTCAGCACTATACCAGCGTTCACATTAGTATAGCGTCCCCAAAAATGCAGCGTTAGCGGGATCAGCCCCGGCACCTGCCAACACCTGCATTTAGCCCCTATGCTTACCCCCCCCCCCCCCTTCTCCCCCAGCAAGTGCAGTGTCAGTAGGTCCCTGTCACTTGATACATTGCACACAAAACCGCAGTGTTCGCAGAATCAGGCCTGATTTCTGTTAGCACTTGCCGGTAAACTTTGATGACTCTCATATGCAGCAGAGTGCCAGTACTAGTGCCGCTCTACCTTTTGGTGAACTGGCGAGTACCAGCGGTCTAGTACATCTTGGTCTTTCACATACCTCCTTGATTTTTGGAGCTGTTTTTCACAGAATATCTGTATGCGTTGATTGTGGATCAAAGCAATATATATGCACAAATTCAAACCTTGCCAGACCATTCGCATGGAAACCCATTACGGTTTTCGAATTTACATTTTTTTGGGGCCTAACCCTTAACATGGGCATTACTGAAAAAAATGAATTGCGGTTGTATTGGTCCGCAGACCCAATTCATCATATGCAGTGTTCTCTGCTGCCATGGCCAGGCATAGATATGAGAGTATAATGTGTTTTATGCATTTCAATGACAATACACTCTGTCATCCTTGGGGTGACCCTGAATTTGACCAGTACCACAAAATTCAACCCCTCGCAAATCACCTTAACCAAAAATTTGCAGATATCTATACTCCCCAGCAAAACATGCGTTGAGTCCCTCATTAATTTTTCTGGCCGCCTTGCATTCAAACAATTTCTCCCCTGCAAACGTGCCAGATATGGGGTCAAGATGTAGAAGACCTGTGAGAGGGCAACAGGCTATACTTATAAGTTTTGGATTTACGAAGGAAAAGATAGTCACGTGGAGCCCCCTGGATGCCCAGACTACATGGGGAGCAGTGGCATGATAGTTTGGGACTTGGTGTCATCCTTTTTCCATACGGGGTACCACTTATACGTGGACAATTTTTATTCAAGCGTGCCACTATTTAGACATTTGTTCAATCTTGGAACTGGCGCTTGTGGCAAAGTGTGACCTAATGTGTGCCCACCATTAGAAGTGGGTGGATGCAGGGCGGTATATTCTAATGGTGGGCATACCACACACTTTTTCTGGCAGAGATTTCTTCTCATTTTTGTCATTCATTCCACAGGCTGCATACAAAAAAAAAAAGAACATAGTATATATACCCAACAAGGACCAGCGACGTACTGGTACATCACTGGAATTTGAATGGTTATACCAGGATGATGCCTACAGCTGCAGGCATCATCCTGGTATCGTTTTTTTCAGCCGGCGATCGGCTTTCATGTAAAAGCAATCCTAGTGGCTAATTAGCTGCAGGATTGCTTTTACAAGCAGCGGGAGATGATGCCCTCCCCCGCTGCCTTCCACGGCCTTTTCGAGCAGTCTCATGCCATCAGGGGAACCTGAGAATGCAGCCGGTGTTTCTGCCAGCTGACCATAGAGCTGATTGGAGACCAGAGTGGTGACAATCATCTCTATAGCCTAAGAATTTGGAAGCTACAAGCATTTTATCACTTCAGTTTCACAGGATATAAACAGCGCCATTTGTAAATTGAGAAAGCATCTGATCACACCGATTTTGGTTTTATTAGATAATGTAAGGGAAGAGGAGATATCTAGAGCCTGATAGACCCCAGATTAAAAAAGAATATATGACAATGCCCATTGAAGTTATAGGGAATATTTGCATTCCCTGTTATAGCATTAAAAGTGAAAAAAAAAAATGAAAAGGTACAATTGTAAAAATAATAAAAAAGAATCAAAATAACGAAAAAAAATAAAAAAAAAATTGCCCCTCCCATGCACGCACACCTGTGTGCACAAGTCTTGACCCTGTGCTGGTATGTAAACAGCAGTTGCACCATGCATGTGAGGTATTGCCATGAATGTCAGATCAAGGGCAGTAATTCTAACACTAGACCTCCTCTGTAAATCTAAAATGGTAGCTTTTAAAGGCTTTTAAAGCATTGCCTCTGGATATTAAAAATGTTTGCAGTTTGTCGCCCATGCACGGGACATGCGCAGTTTTAAAGCATGTCATGTTTGGTATCTATTTACTCGGAATACCATTATCTTTTATATTTTACCAAATAATTGGCCAATATACTGTGTTTTTGTGCATTAAAAGTAAAAAAAGTGTATTTTTTTTTTTAAATTTGATTTTGAAAAATCGCTGCACGAGTACTATGTGCCATAAAAAAATTGTAGTACCCACCATTTTATTCACTAGGGTGTCTGCTTTAAAAAAATATATAATGTTTGGGGGTTTAAATTAATTTCCTAGCAAAAAATACAGATTTTTTTTAGAAGAGTGAATGATGTGTGGCATAAACTTCTAATGCTGGGCATAAAACACCCCCACCCCCCAAAACGACCCCTTTTTGGAAAGTAGACACCCCAAACTATTTGCTGAGAGGCATGTTGAATCAATAGAAAAATTTACTTTTTTGCCACTAGTTTTTGGAAAACGACAAAATTTTTTTTTTTTTTTTTTTTTTTTTTTTTTTTTTTTTTTTTTTTTTTTTTTTTTTTTTTTTTTACACAAAATTGGCACTTAAATGATTTACTGCTCACACATGCCATAGGTATATGTGGAATTACTCCCCAAAATACATTCTGCTACTTCTCCAGAGTATGGGGGTACTACACGTGAGAGACGTTTTGGCAGTCTAGCCAAGCACAGGACCCCAAAATCCAATAAGCACCTTCAGGCTTTTAAAGGGCTTTATTTCCTCATTACACTTCCAGACTACCTATCACAGTTTCGGAGGCCCTGAAATGCCAGGATAGCACCTAACCCCCCAAATGACCCTTTTTGGAAAGTAGACACCCCAAGGAATTTGATAAAAAGCACATTAAGTATTTTGCAGATCTCATTTGTTGCCACAAGTTTTTTGAAAATGAAGAAAAAAAAAACAAAAAAAATCTTTTTCTATTTTTTTTTTTTTAAATTTCAAAACCTTGTGAGAAAAAATGAGATCTGCAAAATACTCACCATGCCTCTTTTTAAATTCCTTGGGGTATCTACTTTCCAGAAAAGATACATTTGGGGGGGTTTGGTGCTATCCTGGCATCTCAGGGTCTTCGAAACTCTGATGATGAACTGATGTGGCTAGTAGAGATGAGCGAATTATTCAAAAATTCGATTCGGCTGATTCGCCGAATTTGCGGAATAAATTCGATTCGATGCGAATTTATTCGCTGCGAATTTAACTATTATTAAAAAGGGTTTCTAGGCTTCAGAGAGCCTTTATATTAGTGCAGAACACTGTACCTTTAATTTAAATGCCCTTGGAGTCTGCTGGGGAAGAGAAATAATACCGTCAGTCAGTATGACATGCAGATGAGTGCCGTCGATCTTAGAATCACCGCACACTTCACTCATTTGGGCAGTCATGGGGCCAAAACCAGAGTGTGGAGCCACAGTGTGGCGGTGGAGGCAGCAGCAATGGGAGGCCATACAGCACCCTATGACAAAATGGAACCCACCAGCAGTGCGAGGAGACCTGAAAGTGGCACATGGCAGAGTGTGGTGATGGAGACAGCAGCAATGGGAGGCCGAACAGGGACCCATGACACACTCTGGACCTGGCAGCAGCATGAGGAGGTGGTACAGGGGCCCATGGCAGAGTGGCGAAGCGTAAGCAGCTTTAAATGAAGGGAAGAAGGAAGGAAGGAAGAAGAAGAAGAAGGAAGAAGAAGAAGAAGGAAGAAGAAGAAGAAGGAAGAAGAAGAAGAAGGAAGAAGAAGAAGAAGGAAGAAGAAGAAGAAGGAAGAAGAAGAAGAAGGAAGAAGAAGAAGAAGGAAGAAGAAAGGAAGAAGAAGGAAGAAGAAGAAGAAGGAAGAAGAAGAAGAAGGAAGAAGAAGAAGAAGGAAGAAGAAGAAGAAGGAAAGAGAAGAAGAAGGAAGAAGAAGAAGAAGGAAGAAGAAGAAGAAGGAAGAAGAAGGAAGAAGGAAGAAGAAAGGAAGAAGGAAGAAGAAGGAAGAAGAAGAAGAAGGAAGAAGAAGAAGGAAGAAGAAGAAGGAAGAAGGAAAGAAGGAAGAAGAAGAAGGAAGAAGAAGAAGGAAGAAGAAGAAGGAAGAAGAAGAAGGAAGAAGAAGAAAGAAGAAGAAGAAGAAGGAAGAAGAAGAAGGAAGAAGAAGAAGAAGGAAGAAGAAGAAGAAGGAAGAAGCCTAAGAAGGAAGAAGAAGAAGGAAGAAGAAGAATGAAGAAGAAGAAGAAGGAAGAAGAAGAAGGAAGAAGAAGAAGGAAGAAGAAGAAGGAAGAAAGAAGAAGAAAGAAGAAGAAGAAGAAAGAAGAAAAAGAAGGAAGAAGGAAGAAGAAGAAGGAAGAAGAAGAAGAAGGAAAGAAGAAGAAGAAGGAAGAAGAAGAAGAAGGAAGAAGAAGAAGAAGGAAGAAGAAGAAGAAGGAAGAAGAAGAAGAAGGAAAGAAGAAGAAGAAGGAAGAAGAAGAAGAAGGAAGAAGAAGAAGAAGCCTAAAAGAAGAAGAAGGAAGAAGAAGAAGAAGGAAGAAGAAGAAGAAGGAAGAAGAAGAAGAAGGAAGAAGAAGGAAGAAGAAGAAGAAGGAAGAAGAAGAAGGAAGAAAGAAGAAGAAGGAAGAAGAAGAAGGAAGAAGAAGAAGAAGGAAGATAAGAAGAAGAAGAAAGGAAGAAGAAGAAAAGGAAAGAAGAACTTTCAGAAGAAGAAGAAGAAGAAGGAGAGAAGAAGAAGAAGAAGAAGAAGAAGAAGAAGAAGAAGGAAGAAGGAAGAAGAAGAAGAAGAAGAAGAAGAAGAAGAAGAAGGAAGAAGAAGAAAGAAGAAGGGAAGAAGAAGAAGAAGGAAGAAGGAAAAAAGAAGAAGAAGAAGAAGAAAGAAGAAGAAGAAGCCTCCTCCGAAGAAGAAGAAGAAGGAAGAAGAAGAAGAAGGAAGAAGAAGAAGAAGGAAGAAGAAGAAGAAGAAGGAAGAAGAAGAAGAAGGAAGAAGAAGAAAGAAGAAGGAAGAAGAAGCCTCCGTCCTCCGAAGAAGAAGAAGAAGGGAGGAAGAAGAAAAGAAGGAAGAAGAAGAAAGGAAGAAGAAGAAAGAAGAAGGAAAAGAAGAAGAAGAAGAAGGAAGAAGAAAGAAGAAGAAGGAAGAAGATGAAGGAAAGGAAGAAGAAGGGAAGAAGGAAGAAGGAAGAAGAAGAAGGAAGAAGAAAAGTCCTGGAAGAAGAAAGAAGAAGGAAGAAGGAAGAAAGAAGAAGAAGGCAGAAGAAGAAAGAATGAAGAAGAAGAAGGAGGAAGAAGAAGAAGAAGAAGGAAGAAGAAGAAAGAAGAAGAAAGAAGAAGAAAGAAGAAGAAAGAAGAAGAAGAAAGAAGAAGAAAGAGAAAGAAGAAGAAGAAGAAGGCCTCCCGCCTCCTCCCCTCTCCTCCGAAGAGGAAGAAGAAGGAAGAAAGAAGAAGAAGAAGTAAGAAGAAAGAAAGAAGAAGAAGAAGAAGAAAAGGAAGAAGAAAGAAGAAAAGAAGAAAGAAGAAGAAGAAGAAGAAGAAGTCCTCCTCCTCCTCTTCAAGAAGCCTCCGGATGAGGAGCCTCCGCTTCATCTTAGAATCTTCAAGAAGAAGAAAAGAAGAAGAAGCCGAAGTAGGATGAAAATAAGAAGATCCATTCCATTCCAGCAAAAAGTGTCCCTGCAGAGAGCTCCGCTATTTCTGACCTATCACATCCCTGACAGTTCCTTCACATTTACCAGCGGTTGAAACATTGTATCTATTTGATTTCTGAATAAAAACATCTGTATCCTAAATGGAAACAAATAGATACAATGTTTCAAACCGCTGTCAAATGTGAAGGAACTGTCAGAGAACTGTCAGAAACACAGAAGCGGAGCTCTCTGCAGGACACTTTTTTGCCGGCTGTAGAAGGGATGAAAAATCGGCCGATCGGGGAAAATTCGATTCGTTGCATCCGAAGTTTGCTAATTTTTTGGATTTGGCGCGAATCGAATTTTTCCTAATATTCGAAACGAATTCCACTTCGCCAAGTTCAATTCGCTCATCTCTAGTGGCTAAGCTCCCAAAAAGTCCCACAAACGTGGGTATCCCCATACTCGGTAGAAAGTAGCAGAATGTATTTTGGGGTGTAATTCCACATATACCCATGGCTTGTGCGAGAAATAAATCATTTAATGACAACTTCGTGTAAAAAAAAAAAAAAAATGTTTTGTCATTTTCCAGAAACTTGTGAAAAAAAAAATAAATCTTCCATGGACTCAATATGCCTCTCAGCAGATAGCTTAGGGTGTTTTAGTTTTTTTGGATATTTTTTATGACCAAAATGAGAAAATATTGTTTTTTTCAAAAATTTTTTTTTTCTTCTAAAGGTTTTCTGGTTATAGCGCCAAAATAAAAAAAGTGCACAGGTGATCAAATACCACCAAAAGAAAGCTCTATTTGTGTGAAAAAAAGGACATAAATTTCATTTATGTACCATATTGCATGACCACGCAATTGTCCGTTAAACTAGCGCAGTGCTGTATAGCAAAAAAACACACGGACACACGGCTCTCGAGCCACGTGCGGCTCCCGGCCAAAATGAATGCGGCTCTTTGCCTCTTATCATATTTTGTATACTGTGGCTCTTTGCCAAGTTTCGTTGTTCTTCTATCTTACCTGTTCCTCTATCCAGCGGCGCGCTGTCTTCCGGCTTCTGTAGTGTGGGCACTGGGCATGACAGCCGGGTGCCAAGTGCGCATGCGCAAGAAGCTGTGCTTTTTGTGAATGGTAAGGCGGTACCTGGGACACATGACAGATCCCAGAAGCCGCCGGACCAATCACAAAGCGCAAGTGCTTCTCGCTCATGCGCACAGGGCACCCGGCTGTCATGCTGAGCGCCATTACAGAATCCGGGAAGACAGCGCGCGGCTCGATCGAGGAACAGGTAAGATCAAACAAAAACTCTGCGGAAGCAAGAGCGGGTACCTGTCAAATTCAGGTACCCACTCCCCACCTCCCCAAAGGTCAGCAGTCATCTGTACTGTCCGCAGTCTCTGGTCATCCCTGTGCTGTCCGCAGTCTCTGGTCATCCCTGTGTTTTGTAAGGGGAAGAAAGTGTTATGGTGAATAATATGGTTTTAATTATGTGTTTTTGTGTGAGTGTTTGTCTGTTTTGGCAGGTCACTGCGTGGTGTGGCTCTCTGACTTTCACAGTTTAAAATTTTGGCTCTTTGTGTCTAACTTGTTCGCCACCCCTGATCTATACCATAGTTTGTAGACGCTATAACGTTCACACAAAGCAATCAATATACACTTATTGGGATTTTTTTTTTTACCAAAAACATGTAGCAGAATACATTTTGGCCTAAATTTATAACCAACTTTGAGTTTACTATATATTTTTTATAGCTGAAAGTAAAAAAAAATATCGTTTTTCTTCAAAATTTTTGGTCTTTTTTTGTTTATAGCGTGAAAAATAAAAAGCGCACAGGTGATCAAATACCACCGAAAGAAAGCTCTATTTGTGTGGAAAAAGGACGTAAATTTTGTTTGGGTGCAGCATTGCATGACCGCGCAATTATCAGTTGAATTAGTGCAGCGCCAAGTAGCAAAAAGAGGCCTGGTCATTAAGGGGGGTAAATCCTCAGGAGGGCAAGTGGTTAATTAAGTCCATATAATACTATGCTGTATACCTTTGTTTTGGTCTCTGTGTGGTGAGCTCTCCTTTCTAGGACACATCACTGAAAGATAGCATATCAGCCCTTCTGCAGAGGAGATATGCATACCTTGGAGGATTTTTGCTACAAGCCTGTTTTACTTTAGTTCTGGTGAGTGCATAGTGGTGAAGGATTTCACAGATGTCTTATTTCCACATTGGGATGTCACTTCACTCTATTTATGACTGCAGTTCATACTAATTGTGGGTGCAGCTTTTATACTACGGAGCACTCTTTTCAGTGAAAGATATTTGATTAAGGACTTTCTTCTTACCCACTTGGACTAATTTGAGTTATTTATTTTTTAACCACTTGCCTATCACTTTTACCCCCTTCCTGCCAAGGCCACTTTTCAGCTTTCAGCACTATCACAGTTAGAATGACAATTGCGTGGTCATGCAACACTGTACCTAAACAAAATTTGTATCATTTTTTTGAGACAAATAGATCTTTCTTTTGGTGATATTTAATCACCACTAGGTTTTTAATTTTTGCTAAACAAACTAAAAAAGACTGAAAATATTGAAAAAAAAGTTTTCATAGTTTCTGTTATACAATTTTTTAAAATAAGTAATTCACTAATGTGTGCTAATGAGGCTGCAGTGATGGGCACTGATAGGTGGCACTGATGGGCATTGACAGGCATCACTTGTGGGCACTGAAAGGCAACACTCAAATATGGCACTGATAGGTGGCACTAACTGGCACTGATTGGAACTGTTAGGTGGCACTGACAGGAACTGATTGGCGACACTGATAGGCATCACTGACAGGCGGCACTGAAAGGCAGCTCTGATGGGCACTGATAGACACTGACAGGTGGCACTGATGGAGCTACACTGATCATCAGGGCACTGATCATCAGTGCCCTGATGATTAGTGTAGATGTCCCCTCTGAGGAATGCCAACTGCCGTCTCTCCTCTCCTCACGAGCTGGCAGCATGAGGAGAGGACTGCCGATAACCGGCATTTCCTATTTACATGTGATCAGCTGTGATTGGAAACAACTGATCACATGACAGAGCTGATGTCATCTGCTCTTTACAGTGATCGGAAACCACCATCCGTCATGTCCTTATATGGTGGGCGGGAGGAGGTTAATATTGCACATTTATATTGTTTTGCTGTGTAGCAACACTTATGGGCTACTGTATCAGATTACATATGAATTGAAGGTTGTTGAGTTTCAGTCACATAGCACAGCACTTTTATTATGACATTCATACATATACTAGGGCCAATTAACCTACCAGCATGTCTTTGGAGTGTGGCCAGAAACCCACACATGCACAGAGAAAGCATGGAAACTCCAGACAGGTGGTGCTATGGCTGGAATTGGAACCCAAGACCCAATTGCTGTAAGGCAGGAGTGCTAACCACTAAGCCACTGTACTGACCAGAGTTTTGCCTGGTCATGGTACCACTAAGTACCATGTTTAAAGAATGAAGATATATATAATTATAAGTTAAAATTCTAATTAGACATTAAAATGATTTGTCATATAATTTTTCAACATATCTTACATTAGTATTAGTACATTACATTATTTCATAGTATGTATTACTCTGTAATATTCTTTAAGAAATGCATTAATTTGCAGAACATATTTTTAACAAAAAGAGTAAAAAAAATTAATAGAGACAACAAGAATAGCAGCAAAAGATACAAACAAAAAAGTACCTGACAATTTTTTTGTTTTGCTTTCAAATAAACATGATCGCGAACAAAGCCTGCTCTCTTGCACTACCTAGTAACCAGGTTCGGCATTACTTCTTATGCAACCGCGACTATTCTAATCTGACATTTACTAATGGTTGTTTGCCTCTGAGATTTTCGTTTTCTGTTTGCCACTGCAAGGTCTTAATTGTCTTAATTGGGTGAAGTTGAATGTTTAGCAACTGTTGTTTCATCTTATTCTTAGTAAATAAGCCCCATAGAGTCTTGAAAAGGATACAACCTTCAATACTGTTTCCAGATTACTGGGGAACTGTCAGGGGCGGACTGACAACTCATGGGGCCCCTGGGAAATAGGGGATTATGGGGCCCCTGTGTCCTTGCCCAAACTCAAAAGAGCCTATGAAAAAGGTACCAGGGGCATCTCATGGGGCCCCCCTACTGACCCCGGGCCCTTGGGCAGTGCCCGAGTTTCCAAATGGTCAGTCCGCCCCTGGGAACTGTAGACTGTGAGTGAGCACAGCCCTGGCTTCAGGAGACACGAGTACTCCCATCAGGGGACAAGTGTGGGCTCCCCCTAGGAGATGTTCTACTTAAGTGACAGCAGTCCATGTTGGTGAAAAGGTTCCATGTCCATGGAGCTGAGAGAGTCAAGGCAGCAAAGCAAGCTTGGGAGACAGAGAGTCAGAACAACTAGGCAAGTCCAGGGGAGGTTTTGAGGTTTCAATTATTGAGAGGCCAGGGAATGGGCTTATGCATTAGGGTGCTGGGAGCCAGGTAATTCGGTATTTTTTATTACATGACCCTATCTGCCTGGAGTTTGTATGTTCTCTTTGTGCCTGCATGGGTTTCCTCTGGGTACTTCAGTTTCCTCCCACATTCCAAAAATATTTATTTATTTATTTCAGGTACTTATATAGCTCCGTCAATTTATGCAGCGCTTTACATATATGTATATTTTGTACATTCACATCAGTCCCTAACCCTCAAGGGGTGTACAATCTAAGGTCCCTCACTCACATTCATACATACACATACTAGGACCAATTTAGACAGGAGCCAATTAACCTACCAGCATGTCTTTGGAGTGTGGGAGGAAACCGGAATAACTGGAGGAAACCCACGCAGACACAGGGAGAACATGCAAACTTTAGACAGGTGGTGGCATGGCTGGGATTTGAACCAACGACCCTAGTACTGCCAGGCGGAAGTATGCTGGTGGTTCATTGGCTACTGTCTAAATTGGCCCTAGTATGCATACGTATGAATGCAATTAGGGACTTTAGATTGTAAGCTCCTTGAGGGTAAGGGACTGATGTGACTGTACGATATATCTGTGCAAACCGCTGAATAGATTGATGCGCCATATAAGTACCTGTAGTAGTAGTAGTAATAATAATTATAATAATAGTAATAATACTATGTTTGATGGTGAAAATCCCCTGCGTGGGAAATTGTTTTCTACTGAACTGTAATTTGTTTAATAAAAGTGGGCTGAAAAGCCTGAAATGTTCAGTTTGAACTGGTATGGATTCACTGAAAATGCTTCTACCACTGAGCTAACAATCCCCCACTATCACAGTGTAAGTAATACCATATATGTAAGATTCAACAGCTGCGTATTCATTCTATTGTAAATAGCATAAACAAGACTGTGGAATGCAAGGCGAATCTGGTTGAATTGCTTGGGTGAATATATCTGTTAATTATTTATTCAGTGACTTGTCTGGTGGATATTTTATAAATAGGTCCCTTATTATTAAAAAGGAGTTTCTTGTTTACTTCACAGCAGTACAATACCTGTATAGCTGATGAAACTAACCATGCAGGGTATTTTTTAACCTGATTTTCTAAATGTTTTGATGGGAAAACTAGTTAGTTGCTTTAAATGGTTTAGTACCATAACTTTATCATGAATTGTGATGTGATAAGCAGGCTTGCCTGTGCTTCCCACACAAGCTGCTTAAATTATGTGCTTTAATATCTTTTTATAAATACTATCTCTGTAGAGTGGCAAAATTGATACCATTTTATTAATGAGCCCAGAGAGAATTGGATTTTCCAAGACAATGTACTGGTCTGTCAGCTGATCTCTCCCTGCATTAATGTATTTAAAAATGTAATGATTTATTCTAGATATTCAACAGGATACTTGCTATATGAATATATTAGACAATAATTAATCTTACCTGGGCTCCTGTGTAATACAACCATTTTCAATGTGAACAGGTCCACTTTATTGTTAAGAGACTAAAGGTGAAATATCCTGTGGGCCTTCATGCCATGATTGTAAATATAGACAGGACACTGATCAGATAGACAAAGCTTGGACAGTGATGAATATAGTGAGCAGGCTATATATCAGATCTATAGTGAATACAATAGTTGGCCCGTCACTCATTCTGTGGGTGTACAGTGTTTTGTGTTTTCCTCCACACACTGATATAATCACATCTGCTGATAAACACCTTCTTTTAACATCTCAAGCTTCCATCCCCCAGGAAAATTACATTCAGTCGGCAACCAGGAGGATATTATTAATTTCTTTGTGACTGGAGGAAAGTGCTAGGAAGAGGCCATATCTGATTTGATAAAAGAAAAAGGAAACCACACACCAGGAATATGGCATCTGCTTACTTTCATAGTTTGCTACAGCTGCTTGTCACTTTGCTATATTATTATGGCTTTAACTAATTTGCATCACATAAAAGCATTATCACTGAATTCAGCTAAATGTCAGCTTTCTTTTGAAAGTTATGCTTTATTTAAAACAAATAGCAAACACTATAGGATTAGAATGCAAAAAAGGACAGTAAGTAAGCTTTAAAAAGTGCCAACCAATCCATGGATGTCCAAATATACCATATTCTATAAATTTAATAAGCTTTAGAAAGTGCCAGCAGATCTAGGCAGAAAAGGGATTGCCTTGTGTAAGTAGACAAACACAAAATCTCCTGTGCTTGAGAGTGGGCCCAAGGATAACAGTTGGCTACACTCTCACCCATTTCTTAGACAACTCTCTCCTTGCTGCCCTCATAAAACTGGGGAAGTTTGGGAACACCTTTTATTTAATAAAACGTGGTAAGTATTATACTCACAAAATGTCAAATGTATCAAAAGCCCATCATATAGAAACCGCTAAATCTAGTCCACGATTCATATCACGCGACAGGAAAATAGGACATCCAACAGGCTAAGGCGTTTTGAGGACTTGGCTCCAGAAATAAAATATACAGTGGATTATGTCACACAAGACACGAAGGAGAATTATCACAGAGGCACGTGCTGCACATCATGGAAGACTTAGTAGTAGGCCGCATTTGAAGAGTAAGATTTCAGGCACTTTTTAACAGAAAAGAACAAATGACATAGATTGGGTCAAAGGCACAAAGCAGAAATATTTTAAAGTCAGCATTAGTAAACATTTAGGTACTTTGCAGCATGAAAAAAGTCAATTTGCCTTCATTTCACTGAAGCCAACATTGTCCTAAACCATCTCACCCCACTGCACAACTCCTGGCATTTGGAAGAGGTGAAACATATTGCTGCAAGATTGTCAAATGGCCTCTCCTTCCTCTTCTCCACCAGCACCCAAAACCCTCCTCCTTGTGCTCTTTTGTAGACTGGTGCTACCTAACACTGATGGAGCAAGACTGAAGAGTGCCAGGAAGTCCCCCACTTCCTCCTTCTATGCCTCAAATGCCCTGTTTATTAAAAGCACGCAGTGTTTGCTCCACCAGGAACACCAGAATGACCATGGCACTCATACTCACTAGAGATGAGCGAATCGAACATGACGAAATGGAATTCGTTCCGAAGATTTGGAAAAATTCTATTCGCGACGAATCCGAAGATTAGCAAACTTCGGATGCACGAATCGAATTTTCCCAAAAATGGCGGCGACATGTGTGGCGACGGAGAAAATGGACAGAGAAGATGGGGCGGGGATCTCTGGGAAGGCGCGCAGACAAGGCGCGCTGACCCATAATGCATTCATGAGTCATGAATCATGACATGTGATCGCATTAGCCAATCAGCAGCCAGCACTGTGTAATGGTGGAGCTATAAATCGCGGCCATCTTAGAATTCTCCATTAGCCTCCGGTCATTCAAGAGAGACAGACCTGTGTGTATTAAGGGACAGAGTTAGGGCCACAGAGACTTTAGGGCCACAGAATCGTTACTCAGGGACACAGAATCGTTACTCAGGGACACAGAATCGTTACTCAGGGCCACAGCTATCAAAGAATCGAAAATTTAAAGTGACATACACCCTTTTTTTTTTTTTGGTGGCTGTCGTGCACAGTTGGTGCTGCAGTTTGCCGATTGTGCAAAATAAACTGACTTTCTGCTTCACAACCACTATTGTACGGTCAAAGAGTTAAATCCATTTACACGCCGGCTGGCGGTAATATTTTTTGGGTGATTAGTGCATTCCAGTGACAGAAACGTACAGTTTACAGCCAACGGCAAGCTGCAATTGACCGATTGTGTACAATAAACTGACTTTCTGCTTCACAACCACTATTGTACGTTCAAAGAGTTAAATCCGGTTTTATTTTTGGGGTGCTTATTGAATTAAAGAGTATGTCAGACAACACGCAGAGGAGTGGCAGAGGAGGAAATGTTTCAGGAGCGAGCAGACGTGGCAGCAGAGGAAGGGGCCGAGGCAGCACTAGTCGCAGCAGAGGCCAGTACCTCCCGGTGTCATCCAGCGGTCGTGTCTCCACCGACAACCCTGCCGTCATCGATTGGTTGACTCGGTCGTCTTCCTCTTCCCAGGTCACCTCTGACACCTACAGCCAACGGTCGGTGGGTACGTCAGACACAACCGTTAGTTGGCATGGCCCGGGAGCAAGCTCACTGAAATCACGTGTCCTCGACCTGCCCCTGTCCTTTGGTGTTCCCTCACCAAGCGAAGTATCGCATGCTGTGGGCTCAGCCCCCCTGTACAGTGAGGAAGAGCTAACAGAGGGCGGTCAGGAACGGGGGGAGACATCCGCCTCTTTAGCAGCCAGGCGAAGAAGTACTGGCGAGGAGAGTGGCTCGGTAGCCGGTCTAGAGACAGGTCTGTCTCCTGACCCACACGCAGCCGAGGGGGCTAGTAGTGACGCGGAGACCCTAATTGATGATGATGAGGCTGATCGCACTTGGCAGCCTCGTCGTCATCAGGCTATTGCTTCCGCATCATCAGGAGAAGAGGGTGCCAGCTTGCCAGCAAGCAAAACAGTCGGTGGGTTGCCCAGGAGGCAGCAGGGTCGCAGCAGTGTCAGTGGAGCCAAACGACCACGGAGTAGAGCACCAGCTCCACTGCAGCCTACCACCACGGCCAGTAGTGGTGCCGGTGTGCACGGAGGAAGTAGCAGTCAGCCAGTGAGGAGTAGCGGGGGCAAAGTTTCCTACTCGGCGATGTGGCAATTTTTCGTCAAGCCGCCCGAGGAAGTAAACGTAGCCGTATGTCGACTATGTGGCCAGAAAGTCAAGCGTGGCCAGGGGGCCAATGTTGGGACTACAGCGTTGCGTCAGCATATGCAGCATCGCCATTCGGTGGCCTGGGAAAATCGTGATAAAGATACGGCGGGTTCTGCCTGCCCCAGCCCCCGCTCCATCACCCGCTCCGTTACTTGCTCTGTCACCCGACGTGCCCAACACCTCTGCTGAGGGGAGTTGTCGCTCTTTGGCATCTTCGCTCTTCGATGTCTTCTCCTGCTACCCCTTTACGGATTCCCGCAGCGCTTTCTTGGGAAACCGTTTCCAAGGACAACAGTTTT
>CATNWA010005819.1:0-13579 GCA_951230385.1 Staurois parvus
GGGGTCCGGGGAGAGAGGATACAGTGAATGCGGGGTCCGGGGGAGAGCGGATATAGTGAATGCGGGGTCCAGGGAGAACGGATATAGTGAATGCGGGGTCCGGGGAGAGCGGATACAGTGAATGCGGGGTCCGGGGAGAGCGGATACAGTGAATGCGGGGTCCGGGGAGAGCGGATACAGTGAATGCGGGGTCCGGGGAGAGCGGATACAGTGAATGCAGGGTCCGGGGAGAGCGGATATAGTGAATGCGGGGTCTGGGGAGAGTGGATATAGTGAATGCAGGGTCCGGGGAGAGCGGATATAGTGAATGCGGGGTCTGGGGAGAGTGGATATAGTGAATGCAGGGTCCGGGGAGAGCGGATATAGTGAATGCGGGGTCCGGGGAGAGCAGATATAGTGAATGCGGGGTCCGGGGAGAGCGGATATAGTGAATGCGGGGTCTGGGGAGAGCGGAGGTGGGGGAATGACTTTTTAAACGGATAGATTTGGACAGCTTTTTTTTCTCTTAATAAATGAAATAATCATTAAAAAAACTGCATTTAGTATTTACTTGGGTTATTTTTGTGGAATATTAAAATTTGTTTGATGATCTGAATCATTTAAGTGTGGCAAATATACTAAATAAATAAATAAATCAGGAAGGTGGGAAACACTTTTTCCCAGCATTGTAGATAGAAGTGATATCAAAGCCCAGAGTTAAATTTTATTTTAAATTACTAAGGAAAAAAAAACAACAACGCGCTTCAGGGGTTGTAATCCCCCTTCTTCAGGGCTGAATGAGCTCAATAAAATTAACTCTGAACATTATTAGGTGATTTTCAGGTGATTTATTGCTGCCAGTTCACACAACACAACTAATGCCCCGAACGGGACTTTCATATGCGGAGTTGCCTTTCTTTCCTTCTTCAGGGCCATCCTCAGACATCATAGGATAGGATCCAGTCGGCTCCAATATATAAACAGTTGTAAGTATACTCCGGGTGATCCAGCTCTCCTCATCCCTTGAAGAATTATTGTTGTTGAATTTTGTCTGAGCATCTAGGCTTCAATGACCTCTGGTAATAAAGGGGTTAATGTCATGCAATATTTTTTTTGTACGGGCTGCTCATAAACTCCTGGAATGTTGGCCGTTGGCAATCCACAACAAGATGCATGGAGTAATTGATAAACCAGAAGCAGCTTTCTGTGTTATTTGTGATTCAGCCAAACAGCTGGAAACACGAGCGGGAAAAAAAAAAAAAACACGACTCTAGTAGGAAACAAATCAATACGATTACCTTTTTTGCCACAGGGCTACATCCAGATACGATATCCTGGACAGCTATTCCCAGACTGGCTCTTACATAATGCTGCATTGCAGGTGCTATAGATATCTCTCTTTTTTTTTTTTTAAAAGGTAAACAGAAAACAGTCTTGGCTATCATTAAAGAATCGGCACAGCAGATCAGCAAGTGCAATAAAAAGTTCTATAAAAATCTGTAAATAACAAAATCATAGGGAAAAGAAAGGGTCTCTGCATTATTACCCCCCCCCCCCGGTAAGTGCTCCAGAGGAGGTGACCAAGCATGACTGCATAGAGAGGCTTTATAGTCCCAGGCCTAGGGCAGCCAACGGTCATCAGGTGGAAAAAAACTGCCCTTTTTTCTCAATTTAAATATTAAATAATAAATTATATTTGTGAGATGGGGAAACAGCTCTCATTGTTTGAACACTGTTTGTGTGGAAGTAAATTAATGTTTTGACTGACATTCTGCGGTTTAGCCCCAAGATGTCACTGTTTTTCTAACACAGCCTCAGACTGCATAGATATTTGTATATTCATGAAGAGGTGGGGTTTTGCACTCTGAGTTGGAGTTTAGTGAACAGAAAGAGGAGACTGCAGCCATGTTTTTGGAAAATGCTGAATGAAGGGGCCGTGTGAGCTGATGAGATTGCTGCCAGGGAAGCTGATGAGATTGCTGCCAGGGAAGCTGATGAGATTGCTGCCAGGGAAGCTGATGAGATTGCTGCCAGGGAAGCTGATGAGATTGCTGCCAGGGAAGCTGATGAGATTGCTGCCAGGGAAGCTGATGAGATTGCTGCCAGGAATGCTGATGAGATTGCTGCCAGGAATGCTGATGAGATTGCTGCCAGGAATGCTGATGAGATTGCTGCCAGGGAAGCTGATGAGATTGCTGCCAGGGAAGCTGATGAGATTGCTGCCAGGGAAGCTGATGAGATTGCTGCCAGGAATGCTGATGAGATTGCTGCCAGGAAGCTGATGAGATTGCTGCCAGGAAGCTGATGAGATTGCTGCCAGGAATGCTGATGAGATTGCTGCCAGAAAGGCTGATGAGAGCAGAGGAACTAAGCAACATATATGGCAAGACCGCATGCTTGTTGGAGAGACATTTGTTCTGTTCAGAGTCACCAGCGGATGCAAAGCAGACCCGGGTCGGTAGGATTGTGCACGCACCTCATTTCAGTGTTGGCACCTTGAGACTGAGACAGGCCTATACTTAGTTAGGGTCTCTGTTTGGGTGAGGCCACAAGTGTTGTTACTGATTATTGGAAGGACTCCACAACTTAAAGTGACATTTCACATTGGAGAGCTGATAAAATCCCACAAACTCAATCCAGACTGACGTTTTGCTCAGAAGGAATACTCAGGCACGTGCTACAGGACCAGTTATGGGAGGGGGAATACTGTAGATTTGTGTAAGATTGTAAGCTGTTGTGCTGCACCGCAGGCTAGCCCATACCATACACCCATACACTGATTCCTGCTCTGTAGGGTAATAACAGGTGAGGTGTTGGTAGCTTAGTTGTGCCCCCCAGTAGGTAAATTACTTCACTTTCTACCTTCATCCATCAGGAGGCGCCGTGCTGTGCAGCACAAGGGTCTCAGCCTTTGGGCTGGGTGGATGTAAATTTATTGTATGTTCCCAGCATTTGTGGTTGTGTTTATTTGCCACATCTAAGTAAAATTCTGTTGTGGCAAAAGCTGGTGTTGGGGTTGCTTTCCTCGTTCGTGACTTCACTGTATCTGGGGAGCCCACCCCGGTATACGGCTTACATATTAAAAAGTTTTTAATCAATTTTTATATATAAAATAACTTTTTTTTTTTCTCTTCAGTTACTTCCTGTTTTCTTTGCCTAGGCCAGGGATAGGCAACCTGTGGCTCTCTAGCTGTTGTGGAACAACATTTCCCATGAGGCAAAGATTACAAAACTGACAGTTACAGCTATGACTTGCAGAGGCATGATGGAACTTGTAGTCCTACGGCTCTCAGGTTGCCTACCCCTGGCCTAGGGCAAATTATGTCATACATCCCAGGAGTTTTCAAGAAGTGAGGAGGGGTTTTCTCAGCTAAGCTAAATAAAAAAAAAAAAAAAGCACATATATAAAATACTGTAAATAATCTAAAATTATTATTTTATATATAAATATTAATTAAAATTGTTTAATATAATTTATTATTTATTATTTAAATTGAGAAAAAAGGGCAGTTTTCCACTTGATGACCATTGGCTGGGACCTATGACCATTGGTCTGGGACTATATGAAATATGAAAATAAAAAATATTTAAAATGTAATATTTATTATTTAATATTTTAAATTAAGAAAAAAAGGAAAGTATATTATATATTTACTTGTTTTAAAACTTTTTTTTTTTTTTTTTTTTTTTTACATTTCTTCAGTTACTTTTTGATTTCTTTGCCTAGGGCAAATGATGTCATGCATTTGCCCTCAGATACTTTTATTTAGGTTAGCTGAGAGAACCCCTCCTCACTTCCTGAAAACTCCTGGAATGTTTTGACATCATTTGCCCTAGGCAAAGAAAACTGGAAGTAACTGAAGAAATGTAAAAAAAAAAAGTTATTTTATATATAAAAATCGTTTAAAACTTTTTTTATAATTTATTATTTAATATTTAAATTGAGAAAAAAGGGCATTTTTTTTCCACCTGATCACCATTGGCTGCACTAGGCTAGGGGTGGGCAGCTGTGGCCCTCCAGCTGTTGGTGAACTACAAGTCCCATCATGCCTCTGCCTTTGGGAGTCATGCTTGTAACTATCAGTTTTGCAATGCCTCATAGGACTTGTAGTTCTACAACAGCTGGAGGGCCACAATTGCCCACCCCTGCCCTAGGCAAAGAAAACAGGAAGTAACTGAAGAATATGTATGTTAAAAATAAACAAAAAACAAACATAAATAATAATATAAAAAAATAAGATAATACATTTTTTTTTTGGTTATAAACTAATTTGGGTTTTTTTTTTTCCTAAAAAGATAACTGAATAAATGTTGGCCAAGATTTATGAAAAATTTATGCAAAATTGTTTAAGACAAAAACTTTTTATAAAAATGTTTGGACTTTTTCATTTATATTTTTTTTCTTTCTTTGTACTCCTCCTTTCTTTCATTTTTCTGTTTGTTTTTGGTGTGGCAGTGGATAGCTGCTTTTAGTTTGAGTTATGCCAGCCATAGACGGGTCGAAAATCGGCTAATTTTTGCACCGTTAGTGGGTTAATTGGTCGGCCGTTTCTTGGGGTTTTTGCACATTTTTTTTATCGGGCATGTTGGAAAATTTGTGGCTGATATTGACGATTGTCCGATTTTTTCCCGGCAATGATGGGCAAATCGGCCAATCGTTTTACTGATAAAAATATCTGGAAGAAGAGGAAGAAGAAGAAAGAAAAGAGGAAGAAGAGGAAGAGGAGGAAGAAGAAGAAAGAAAAGAGGAAGAAGAAGAAGTTGAAGGAAGAAAAGAGGAAGAAGAAGAGGCAGAAGGAAGAAAAGAGGAAGGAGAAGAAGCAGAAGGAAGAAAATAGGAAGATGAAGGAGAAGAAAAGAAAAGAGGAAGAAAAGAGGAAGAGGAGGAAGAAGAGGAAGAGGAAGAAGAAGGAAAAAAAGAGGAAGAAGTGGAAGAAGAAGAAAAGGAAGAGGAAGAAGAAGGAAGAAAAGAGGAAGAGGAAGAAGAAAGAAAAGAGGAAGAAGAGGAAGAGGAGGAAGAAGAAGAAAGAAAAGAGGAAGAAGAGGAAGTTGAAGGAAGAAAAGAGGAAGAAGAAGAGGCAGAAGGAAGAAAAGAGGAAGAAGAAGAAGCAGAAGGAAGAAAATAGGAAGATGAAGGAGAAGAAAGAAAAGAGGAAGAAAAGAGGAAGAGGAGGAAGAAGAGGAAGAGGAAGAAGAAGGAAGAAAAGAGGAAGAAGAGGAAGAAGAAGAAAAGGAAGAGGAAGAAGAAGGAAGAAAAGAGGAAGAGGAAGAAGAAGAAGCAGAAGGAAGAAAAGAGGAAGAAGAGAAAGAGGAGGAAGAAGAGGAAGAAGAAGAGGAAGAAGAAGTAGAAGGAAGAAAAGAGGAAGAGGTAGAAGAAGAAGAAGGAAGAAAAGAGGAAGAGGAAGAAGAAGAAGGAAGAAAGGAGGAAGCAGAAGAAGAAGGAAGAAAAGAGGAAGAAGAGGAGGAGGAGGAAGAAGGGGAAGATGAAGAAGAGGAGGAAGAAGAGGAGGAAGAAGAGGAAGAAGAAAAAGAAGAAAAAGTCCAGTCCGTTATATTTTATATGAAAAAGTCTTGCGGTTGCAACAAATGTATCCAAATAAAAACATTGTAATCCAAATAATGTATTTGTATTGCTGTCACATTGTATGAGGTGCTCCCCTGTCTCTGCAAGGGACAGAAGTTATGGGGTTAATGCCGCCGTAGACGGGTCGAAAATTGTCCGATTTTTTTTTTACCGTTGGTGGTAACGTCGGCCAATCGAACAACCGATTTTTCGCTTTTTTTTTTTAAATCGGCCGATGTTCAACCCGTCTATGACCTGCATTACAGTCAGAGTTATACTAATGTTCTTGTCATTTATGTGGCATTGATATCCCCCGCGTTGGGCGCACCTTTTGCTCTGTTGGCATTAGAGCACTGTTTTTTCTATTTTTATTTTTTATATGTGCCTTTGATAGCCCCTGCGTGGGCGTGTTTTGTTGCCTCTGTTTTCTACTGTTTAAAAATTAATAAAAAACATTGAAATATAAAAAAAATAAAAATGTGTTTTTTTTTTTTCTGTCAGTGGCTTCCATATCACCTGTTGGAAATTGCGCACCGCTGCAGCCGATGAAAGAACGTTTTATCTCAATGGAAACGCGACGAAAACCCAAACAATGCGTTCTAAACAGTTGGTAAGCGAGACGTAATTGAATTAGTCTTTTTGGGTATTGACTCGTTTCTTTACACAGGGATTTCATTCAGACTCGTTCATTTCCTAATTGTCCCACCTTTGTACACATTACCAGCTTCTCCCACTTGATTAATTTGTGCGATTGTTGAATATTCGCTTGATTAACCGCATTCATAGGAACGGCGCGAGCTAAATGTGACAATACGAGCTTCTGTGACAAACATCACTCTGGGAGGTGAAGGAGCTCCAGCCAATCCCTCACCTTTCAGGTTATTTCACCTAAATGCCGTTTTACTTTTTCCTTTGTCATTCTTCACTGAGATGGGAACACATTTGCATAAATTTGCATGAAAACCAACTTTCAGTACGACACGTCAAAACTTTTTATTCTGACAAAAAATGAAAAATGATTAGGAACAGTAAATGGTACTTAACCCCTTCACACCGGCGCCTCCTGGCCCTTTAAGAGTTTTAGAAGCCAGGAGGTGGGGTTTAGGGACATGTGACCGTCGTGATGCGCCGTCACGGCGGTCACATGATCGGGAGAGGTCCCAATCGAAAGAGGAGATCGGGACCAGGGGTGGACTGACAACTTATGGGGCCCCCGGGCAACAGGGGATCATGGGGCCCCTGTGTCCTTGCCCAAACTCAAAAAAGCCTATGAAAAAGGTACCAGGGGTATCTCATGGGGCCCCTACTGACCCTGGGCCCTCGGGCAGTGCCAAATGGTCAGTCCGGCCCTGATCAGGACCTTTCTGTGTGTACCGGACATGTGTGCTGGAAGCGTGCAGGGCGTGTGCTCTCTGCACATATATCCTTTTTTAATAGAACGCAAATGTGCGGCCGCTCGGTGTCTAGGCCCAGACGCCGGGAAGCCACACATTTGCATGCGGCCGGCATGAAGAGGTTAACCACTTCAAGTCCGGACACTTTCCCCCCCTTCCAGTCCGGACACTTTTAACTCCTTCCTGTCCAGCCCAATTTTCAGCTTTCAGCGCTATCACACTTTGAATGACAATTGCGCGGTCATGCAACACTGTACCCATATTAATTTTTTTAGCATTTTTTTTGAGACAGATAAAACTTTATTTTGGTGGTATTTATTCACCACTGGGATTTTTATTTTTTTTTCCTATATAAATGAAAAAGTCTAAAAATGTAAAAAAAAGTGTTTTTCTTATAAATGTTTGCAAATAAATAATCTTTCTTCATAAATCTTGGCCAAAATTTATTTAGTTATCTTTTTTAGTAAAAAAAAAACAAAAAAAAAACAAACAAAGTAGTTTATAACCAAAAATTATAACTTTTCTAAATTGTTTTTTACATTTTTATTTTTTTTTTTTAATATTATTATTTATGTTTTGTTTTAACATACTGTCACCCTAGCAGTACAGTGTCACCATAGTGACACTGCACTACTGGGGGGGGGGGGGGTGATGAAGGTTTTTTTTTTTTTTTTACACTGATTGCTTCTACACCCATAAAGGATGTAAAAGCAATCATTTCTCCTTCTCTCTGGCTGCATTCCTGCAGCCATTGAGAAATACTGCGTGAGCTGTGATTGGTCACAGCTTGTCACATGGTACAAGGCTGTTGTGAATAGCCCTGTACCATGTGACCTTTGTGAGTATTCACTGATTTCACACGTAGTAAGCAATGATGTCAGAAGTGACATCTTGCTTACTACTATTCATGTAATCTCTGATTGGCCAATCAGCAATCACATGAATCGGGACCTCAGACAGAGGTCCCATACAGCGATCGGTGTTCCTCCAGGCACAGCGGGCACCAGATCACAGTGCTGCACACTTCCAGGGAGCGCGCACAAGCACCTAAGCCTCCTCTCAATCCAGTGATGTGCACTGGAGTCTTGGCTATCCCAGGACTCCCTCTCTTCGTGATCACATGCAGAGTAGTAAGCAATATGTCACTTCTGACATCATTGCTTACTATGTAAATGATTGCTTTTAAAAGCAGGGTGATGGTATGTTAAAAAAAAAAAACATAAATAATAATATAAAAATGTAAAAAAAAATGTTTAAAAATTATAATTTGTGGTAATAAACTAATTTGGGTTTGTTTTTTTTTACTAAAAAGATAACGGAATAAATTTTGGCCAAGATTTATGAAGAAAGATTATTTATTTGCAAAATTTTATAAGAAAAACTCTTATTTTCAAAATTTTGGGACTTTTTCATTTACATAGCAAAAAAAATAAAAATCCCAGCGGTGAATAAATACCACCAAAATAAAGCTTTATCTGTTTCAAAAAATGCTAAAAAATTCATCTGGGTACAATGTTGCATGACCGCGCAATTGTCATTCAAAGTGCGACTGCGCTGAAAGCTGAAAAATTGGCCTGGACAGGAAGGGGGTGAAAGTGTCTGGACTGGAAGGGGGGGGGGGGGGAAGCATCCGGACTGGAAGGGGGGGGGAAAGTGTCCGGACTGGAAGGGGGGGAAAGTGTCCGGAACTGGAAGGGGGGGGAAGCATCCGGACTGGAAGGGGGGGGGGGAAGTGTCCGGACTGGAAGGGGGTTCAAAGTGTCCGGACTGGAAGGGGGATGAAAGTGTCCGGACTGGAAGGGGGGGAAAAGTGTCCGGACTGGAAGGGGGTTGAAAGTGTCCGGAACTTGAAGGGGGGGAAAGTGTCCGGACTGGAAAGGGGGGGGGGGGGGGGGGGGGGGGAGTGTCAGGACTGGAAGGGGGTGAAAGTGTCCGGACTGGAAGGGGGGGAAAGTGTCCGGAACTGGAAGGGGGTGGAAAGCGTCCGGACTGAAAGGGGGTGAAAGTGTCCGGACTGGAAGGGGGGGAAAAGTGTCCGGAAACTGGAAGGGGGTGAAAGTGTCCGGACTGAAAGGGGGGTGAAAGTGTCCGGACTGGAAGGGGGGGAAAGTGTCCAGACTGGAAGGGGGTGAAAGTGTCCGGACTGGAAGGGGGTGAAAGTGTCCGGACTGGAAGGGGGGGGGGAAGTGTCCGGACTGGAAGGGGGGGAAAGTGTGCGGACTGGAAGGGGGGGAAAGTGTGCGGACTGGAAGGGGGGGAAAGTGTCCGGACTGGAAGGGGGGGAAAGTGTCTGGACTGGAAGGGGGGGGGGGGGAAGTGTCCAGACTGGAAGGGGGGGTGAGAGTGTCCAGACTGGAAGGGGGGGGGTGAGAGTGTCCAGACTGGAAGGGGGGGGAAAGTGTCCGGACTGGAAGTGGTTAAGGATGAGTGAAACTGAAAGTTTTTATTTCCTAAAATTGTAATAAAAAATCAAGAGACCTCAGTGAAATGTTGCCGTTTTGATAAAATACATTGGAGAGATGGGGAAATGTGAATTTTTTTTTTTTTTAACTGGGCTTTGCACGGTTCCTGGAGGTTGCCTATCCTGAACCTGGTCTTGTGCCAAAAGCGCCCCCTGAATTTCTCTTCAATGGGTTAACACACACCCCGTGTCACATTCTCTTGGTGCGATATAAACCAGAAAGTGTGACATTTGCCGCTGAAAAAAGCTTCACGGCAATTTTCCTAATACAGCGTTTGAGCTGAAGCATTTAGAAACTTGTTATTAACAGTTTAGCTGAAGCAGATTTCTCCAACGTTAAATGAACTTTTATTTGTTTCTTAGAAGATAGTGGTAAACGCTTACAAGTGGCTTGTTGTTGTTATAGACAGCAAGTCAATTGTTACTCAAAGATTGGCAACACAATCGGCGTTAGCAATTTATTTACAAGTGTTGCTGTTTTTATTAGCTTTACAGCTCCTGTGATCTATGAATATTCGATGATTACCAGCTATTTAAAATTCCAGATTGCTCTGCGGGAGAATTCCAACTAACACAAAAACCAATACAAACATATATATATATATATATATATATATATATACACTACTGTTCAAAAGTTTTAGGCAGGTGTGGTAAATGCTGTAAATGAAGAATGCTTTCAGTAATAGAAGTGTTAACAGTTTGTTTGTGTCAATTAACAAATGGAAAGTAAACGAACAGAAGAGAAATCCGAACCAAATCAATATTTGGTGTGACACCCCCCCCCCCCCCTTTTCCTTCTTCTAGGTATTCTTAGGGCTCATGTACACTGCAGCTGATAAACTCACGTTTAGGAGCTTTTCTGCGATTTTTTTTTTTTTTTCCAGCAGCCCGTGAACCCTCCCTAATGTTCTCCTATTTGTCCACGTACATATCTTCGTATACAATCGTTTACAGGCATTTGAGTTTACAGTTGTTTTTTTTTAACGCACCAAACTTGCGTTCAGCAGTTGATTTTATCAGCGTTTCAAATGCAAAACGCTTGTAAACGTGGCTAAATGAGGCAAATCGCATTTATAAGCGGTTGCATCTGAGAGTTTTTTTTTTTAAACACCCCAATCTATAACTAGCCTTTAACCATTTGCCGCCCGCCCTATGGCCAAACGGCGGGCGGCAAATGTCAGCAGCGTTCCGGGTGGACGCTCCTGCAGAGCGGCGCAATCTGTCACCGGCCATGTACCTCGGACACGGCCGATGACAGAACTGAGTATCGGCCCCTTTGCCGGTACCCTGTGACCTGCTGTGACCAATCACAGCAGGTCACATTACAGTTGTATACAATGGATGGCTTCATTCATGCCATCCATTGTATACTAGTGTCTATCTGTGAATGGTCACAGCTAATCACATGCACATGTCATGTGATTAGCTGTGGCCAAATCACAGCTAAGCACAAAAAAAAAAAAAAACCCTGAATGAATCGATGTCGTTCAGGTAAATGCTTGCTTATAGCAAAGTAATTCTTTGCTATAAGCAAATTGTGAAAAAAAAGAAAAAATACTGATCACTTCCCCAAAGTTGTACAATGTTACTATGATAACATTGTACTACTTTGGTCATAGAGAAATAGGGAAAAAAAATCTTAAAAAAAAATTAAAAAAATATATAATTTTTTTTTTCATACTGTCACCAGTCAGTGTCCCTGATCACCGCCATGCCAGTTATATGATGACGCTGTACTGCACTGGTGACAGTATGTAAAAAAAAAAATAGTGAAACTAATTTTTTTTAATTTTTCATTTTCCGAAAAATTATGGCAAAGAAAATACAACTTCAAAAAACTCACCATGCCTCTTATGAAGTACGTCGGACTGTCTACTCTGCAAAAAGGGGTCATTTGGGGGATATCTGTACTGTCCTGACATTTGGGGGATATCTGTACTGTCCTGACATTTGGGGGATATCTGTACTGTCCTGACATTTTGGAGGATATCTGTACTGTCCTGACATTTGGGGAATATCTGTACTGTCCTGACTAGAGATGAGCGAAGAAATGAAAAATTCGATTCGACTGATTCGGCGAATTCGTGGACAATATTCGATTCGAGTCGAATAAATTCGCTGTGAATTTAACTTAAAAAAGGGTGTTTCTAGGCTTCAGAGAGACTTAATATTAGTGCAGAACACTGTACCTTTAATTTAAATGCCCTTGGAGTCTGCTGGGGAAGAGAAATAATACTGTCAGTCAGTATGACATGCAGATGAGTGCCGTCGATCTTGAATCACCGCACACTTCACTCATTTGGGCAGTCACGGGGCCAAAACCAGAGTGTGGAGCCACAGTGTGGCGGTGGAGGCAGCAGCAATGGGAGGCCATACAGCACCCTATGACAAAAATGGAAACCACCAGCAGTGTGAGGAGACCTGAAAGTGGCACATGGCAGAGTGTGGCGATAGAGACAGCAGCAATGGGAGGCCGTACAGGGACCCATGACACACTCTGGACCTGGCAGCAGCATGAGGAGGCGGTACAGGGGCCCATGACAGATTACGGGCCTGGCAGCAGCATGAGGAGTCGGTACAGGGGCCCATGGCAGATTACGGGCCTGGCAGCAGCAATGGGAGGCCGTACAGGGACCCATGACACACTCTGGACCTGGCAGCAGCATGAGGGGGGAGGCGGTACAGGGGCCCATGACAGATTACGGGCCTGGCAGCAGCATGAGGAGTCGGTACGGGGGCCCATGACACACTCTGGACCTGGCAGCAGCATGAGGAGGCGGTACAGGGGCGCATGACAGATTACGAGCCTGGCAGCAGCAACTTGGACAGGAGGACGTTCAGCTTCTGCACCGTCGGGTGCGTGCTCGCAAACTGTTGTCTCTTGGAAACGGATTCCAAGAAAGACTGCTGACGGAATCCGTGAAGAGGAGTAGCAGGAGAAGGAGCATCTGAACGAGCGGAATATGCCAACAAGCGACAACAGTGGCCCATGACAGATTACGGGCCTGGCAGCAGCATGAGGAGTCGGTACGGGGGCCCATGGCAGATTACGGGCCTGGCAGCAGCTATGGGAGGCCCGTAATCTGCCAGCACCCTATGACAAAAAATGGAACCCACCAGCAGTGTGAGGAGACCTGAAAGTGGCACATGGCAGAGTGTGGCGATGGAGACAGCAGCAATGGGAGGCCGTACAGGGACCCATGAGAGACTCTGGACCTGGCAGCAGCATGAGGAGGCGGTATAGGGGCCCATGGCAGATTAGGGGCCTGGCAGCAGCTATGGGAGGCCCGTAATCTGCCAGCACCCTATGACAAAAAATGGAAACACACCAGCAGTGTGAGGAGACCTGAAAGTGGCACATGGCAGAGTGTGGCGATGGAGGCAGCAGCAATGGGAGGCCGTACAGGGACCCATGAGAGACTCTGGACTTGGCAGCAGCATGAGGAGGCGGTATAGGGGCCCATGGCAGATTAGGGGCCTGGCAGCAGCTATGGGAGGCCCGTAATCTGCCAGCACCCTATGACAAAAAATGGAACACACCAGCAGTGTGAGGAGACCTGAAAGTGGCACATGTTTGGGGCATGATTCATGGCGGATTTAGTCAGTTGTGTCAGGAACTGGTGGTTTGAAATCCAGACTAATCCACGCCTGATTCATTTTCACAAACGTGAGTCTCTCCACACTTTGGGTGGACAGTCGTGTCCTCCGCGGAGTTGCAATACCTCCTGCCGCACTAAACACGCGCTCCGATGCCACGCTACTGGCCGGGCATGACAGCCTTTCAAGGGCAAATTCAGCTAGTTGGGGCCAAAGGTCAAGTTTCGTTGCCCAGTAGTCAAGGGGATTGTCTACCTCGGTTGGCAGGGTGCTGTCCAAGTAGGCCTAAGCCTGTTGTTTGAGGTCCTGCTCCAGGTCCACCTGATGCTGCTGCTGCTGCTGCTGCGGCTGGTTAGTAGTTTCCTCACTGCGCTGGTGAAGAAAGCTACTCATCATCGACTGCAGACTGAGGCAGCCGCTGCTGGTGGAGCTGCCACTGCTCCTACCACCACCCCACCCCTCCCCTGCTGCCATGGCAGCGGAACACGAGCGCACAGGGCCCACAGTGTCTGAGGATGGACGTTGGCGCAGACAGGCAGAGACCAGCATTCGGCCCTTTTCGCTACGCAAAGCAACCCAGCA
>CATNWA010005821.1:0-12903 GCA_951230385.1 Staurois parvus
ATTATTATTAGTTAGTATATTAGTAGTAGTATACTGTAGTATTAGTTAGTATATTAGATAGCAGTAGTATTATTTATTAATTAGATAGTTAGTATTAAAATAATATTATTATTATTAAAATTATTATTTTAGCAGTAGTATAATATTATAGTAGTAGTAGTATATTATATTTTTATTATTAGTAGTAAGTAGTAGTAGTAGATAGCAGTAGTATTATTGATTTAATTAGTAGTAGTAGTATTTATATTATTATTATTATTATTAGTAGTATGTTATAATATTAGTAGTAGTAGTAGTAGTAGTAGTAGTAGCTTAGTAGTAGTTATTAGTAGTAGTATTAGTATTAGGAGGTGTTTATTTATATTAGTAGTAGTAGTAGTGTAGCAGCAGCACTGTAGTAGTAGTAGATAGCATTAGTATTATGTTTATTATTATTAGTAGTAGTATTATTATTATTATTATTTTTATTATTATTATTAGTAGTAGTAGTAGCTTAGTATAGTAGTATTATTAGTAGTTATTATAATATATTATTAGCAGCAGTAGTAGTAGTATATTATATATTGTAGTATATTATTATTATTATTATTATTATTTGTATTATTATTATTTATATTTCAGGATTTATATGGCAACAACAGTTTGCGCAGCGCTTTACAATATAAGGGGGGCAGTACAATTACCATACAGTTCAATACAGAAGGAATAGGAGGGCCTTACTCATGGAGCTTACAATCTAAAGGTAGGGGAAGGTGGTACAAAAAGGTGATAGCTGCGGGGGATGAACTGATGGTGGTGACTCCTGTACAGTTTTTAGGTGGGGGTGGGGTAGGCTTCCCTTAATAAGTGAGTTTTCAAGGATCATCTAAAGGCAGACAGGGTAGGAGCTAACCAGATATACTAGGGCAGGGAGTTCCAGAGGACGGGAGAGGCTCTGGAGAAGTCCTGAAGGCGAGAGTGTGAGGAGGTAACAAGGTAACTGAAGAGCAGGAGGTACTGGGAGGAGCAGAGAGGGTGGGCTTGTGCAATATATGCAGATGAGGTTGGCGATGTAGCCGGGGCGATGTTGTGGATGGCCTTGTATGTTATGGTTAGTATTTTTTTATACGTTGGGTTAGTGGAGGCCAGTGAAGGGATTGGCAGAGAGGGGCAGCAGTCGCTGATTGGTTGGTAAGGTGTATAGGTCTAGCAGCATCATTCATAATAGACTGAAGGGGGGATAGCCTGTGTAGGGGTAGGCCAGTGAGGAGGGAGTTGCAGTAGTCAAGGCGGGATATAACCAGGGAGGGAATAAGCTGCTTTGTGGTGTCATTAGTCAGGAAGGGGCGAATTCTGGAAATGTTGCGGAGGTTAAGGTGGGAAGATTTAGTCAGTGATTGGACGCGGGGCTGAAGGAGAGGTCGTAGTCTAGGATTACACCAAGCACCCTGGCATGTGGGAGGGACCAATGGTTGTGCCGTTGGTCTCAGTAGTAAAGTCATGGGGGGGTGATCGGGGGGGAGGAAATATTACAAGCTCAGTTTTAGAAAGACTGAGTTTGAGGAAGTGGTGTGACATCCATATGGATATGTCAGTCAGTACATTTGTGATGTGGGAGGAGATGGAGGTTGTGAGTTGATGAATAGAGAGATAGATCTGGGTGTCATCAGCATAGGGGTGCTATTGGAAGCCATGGGAGGCTATCAACTGGCCCAGGGAGGAGGTACAGAGAAAGAAGAGGAGGAGCCCAAATACAAAGACTTGGGGTACCCCAACAGAAAGAGGAAGAGGAGATGGTATCATTGGAATAATCGCTATGCTAACAATAACATTGATGTCTCAGAGAAAATGAAGTGTGAAGTTTGGTGAGCTGGATTCATCTAACTGTAGGATTTCAGTCACGTAGATATCACATGCCGGGTGCAAGGAGGATTGGTTGTGTACATTACAAGACAACACAGCATTTGTAGGACAATTTATTACTTTACAAAGGTTTGGCTTTTCAATCCCTTTTGCTCCAGCACCCCATAAGATCAGTGGTGTATAGAGGTTTTGTGCTGCCCTAGACAACACAAAAAATCGGCTCCCCCCTCAGAGAGAGCCTTTGACCAACAACACCCCTGCCTGCCACCCAAGAGAGCCTTCCACTACCACTGCTCCCCATACACCAGCCACCATCCCCCATGGCGAGAGAGAGAAAGACACTCACCTTCACAGTCGGGCTGTGCATACACCGTCATGAAACCCTCAGCCTATCTCGGAACCCACCAGGTCCCCATGCCACGCGTGTCCCTTCTTCTAAGGGGCAGTGCTGCCCTCCTTGAGATATGCCGCCCTAGGCAAATGCCTTGTTTGCCTTGTGGTAATACCCCCTGCATAAGATGGCTAGCTGTCCTGGCCTTGTATAAAATAGAAAATTCTGCTTTCCTTACCTGGGTGTGACCATACAGATTCAGCAGCTGTGCCATTTGGAGAGTGGTGTCAGAACCGAGATCTCCAACGAACCCAGCCAAGGTACCCTGCTCCATGCAGGAATAATTTGGAGCTTCCTTTGTATGTCCAGACAATATCTGTAGAACATCTTTTATAGTTTTTAATCACACATCCACAAGAATCGTACACATGATATCCCAGAGTCACATTGGGCAGAATATTTGGAGTGCGGTTCATCTCATTGATAGCAAATATAAAAGTCAGCAGATGTCTGTATTCTCTGTGGTAAACCCTGCAGGAAACGGGTCCGCGTTAGTTCTGTGTGAGTCTACAGGGATTGAAGCAGAAAGTTTCTATAGCAAACTGTAGAACACATTTTTGACTGCATCAGGGTAGGCCTAGGTGAGGATTGGTGGCCCTCTACGTGGCCCTCTACATTGCTAATGTGAGTCACAAAGTAAAATTCAATCATTCCTACACATTTCTTTTGACATAGAAGAGTGGGCTTGTCGTGGGGGCGTTGGTCTGCCGCGATTCCGGATTAATGGCCGTCTTAAGACAGAGGAGCTCCCGCCGGCTCCGAGGACTTCTCCTTCTGCTACAATCGGAGGATCGGGTGAGGCAGGGGCACATGACCATGGGGAAATCGGACCGGAAACACACCCGGTTTTACCGTTCCCGTTTCCCCACGGGTCCCTAATCAGCCGCAATCGCGCATATACAGGAGCTGTTCCGCTCCCAACAGGGGGGAGGGACAGGGCCCAAGCAGTTACCCCCTCTCCCCCCCCTCTCTCCTCCTCCACGGCAGTCCTGTTTTCTTTTCAAAGCAGTGACACCTGAGCATGTCACTGACACAGTCCCCGCAGCATTGACCTCTGTCCTCTGACTCCCAGGCATTATGTCCCTCAGCAGAGATTCTTCATGCGGTGGCTTGCAGATATTTAAAGTCACACTCACCACCCGCCCTCAGTGATTTGCGAAGAGATTTTACTTTTCACTTAGGCACAAGGCTTGGAGGGAGTGGAACTTGTTAGCCGCAATAATACAGATTCCATAGCAGAAATACAGCAGACAACAGTCCTCACACGCATCGCATATCCGTTGAATTCTTCAGACAATATAGAGGTATTTGGAATAACCCGTTGGACGCAGACATAACATTTGATCTCCGTGGTTTGCCAGAATCTGTGGAACCGAAACGACATTCTCTACAACGTTTGTGGCGATCTTTAATTGACCTAACTAGGTCGCCCGCCGGCCACCTTTTTCGCCTATTAGAGTTGGAACGAGCACACAGAGCACTCCGTCCCAGGGGCAGAGATTCTGAATCCCCCCAAGAGATGTAATATGTTGCCTTAGTCAGCTTCCAGCTAAAAGAGGACATCCTCAGCGAGCGCGCCAGGGACAGAAGGCGCCTCTTATATCAGGGGTCTGAAATACATTTATTTCCAGGATCTCTCCAATATTACTCTGCAACAAAGACGGGAACTTCGCACCCTTATTGGATGCACCTGTTTCCGCTCACATAACATACCATATATAGGTGGCGTTTCCCCCATTTTTTGTCTTTTCCGCACGTTAGGCCGCAGGGGGCGCTACAGCCGTAACCTGCGAGTTCTCCGGTAGGATCTGCCTAATTTTTTTCTGCACTTCCCTAGATTATCCCACTAATCGACCCCCGATTGGTATATAGCAATATGCGTTCTCCCAGGTGTTCCGAATCTAGACCGATGCCAAGTGAGCATGGAATGGCAGGGCCCTGGGCTCTCGCCGACGCCGATTGATTCCCGCAACCCCGCCGAGACTTTCAAGCCGAGTGGCTCTACCAGCATAACCCAGCCCGACGGCCTCGTTGTTTTCCTGCTCATCGCAGGCCCGTCCGTCATGAAGCTTAGAGAGACCCTTCTCTACATTATGTCCTGATTTCCTTTAATTTACTGTTGTGCTTACCGCTGGTTTCATTGCTCGCGATCCGTTCAGCCATCCACTCTTCGGTACTTTGTCTGCAATATTCCTTGTTCCCATATTTCGCCTTACTTATGGAGCTTTCTGATCTAGTTTTCATCCTGGGATCTTCCCTCCCACATGATCTGGACTGGACTCATTGGTACTCTTGCACACAGGCAGCCCTATGCATTCTGGGGCCACTAAGATCCTCATCCCTACGATTCTTGACCCTTAATGAATTGTTTGGCACAGAATATTCCTATAAGTTCCTCCCTTCTACCCTTTTTCCATTTTCTTGCACCACCGCTGTTCGCTTTCGCACGGGACATAATCGGATCTTCAACAAATTTCGTGCTAAATTCCCTCCATGGACACCTTTGATTTAGGGTCTATTTTGAACATCTAGAGACCCCGGGTGGACGCTTTTCCGGAGGGCCTCCGATTTTCTTTGACATCTCTCTGCGAGCAGCTGAACTCCGAGCCTATCCTGTGGACCTCGAGGATATCGAGTTCTGCCATTTTGAAGGACACTTTAGGTTCCCGCCCACACGAGCATCCCGTTTTTTTCTTGCCTTGCACGACCGTTTCCGTAAGATCGAGTTGGGAGTAGGATGAAGAGCGTTCCACAGCACCCATTTATTACTTTTTTTTCACGTACTCTGTATGAGCCGAGTTTGCTGAGTTTTTTGGCTTGGGAGGGGTGGTGGGTTTAGTGGGCGGAACCTTTGCTTTATTTTTTATTTAATTATTTTTTTTTTTTTTTGGTGTTTTTTTTTTGTTTTTTTATTTTTTGTGTTTTCTTTTTTTTTTTTTTTTTTGATAACCTTCACGGCTGAGTTGCCTGTGTCACCTTGATGAACGGAGCATTCACCCTTCAATGAGCTCTCCGGACGGAGACTCCTTGCAGAAACTCGGTCTCTTCCCATTTCCGCTCTGTATCCTTTTTTACTTTCTGAATCCTAATGAGTAGCCTCTGATGAGGCTCCAATTGTAGGTTACTCTGCATGTGCTCTTCTTCTATCCCTTCCCACTTGCCCCACATTTCCCTCCTATCAGCATATGAGGTGCTGCTCGTGGTCCAGGAGTAACCCATGAGAGTCCAGGCGGGGGGGGGACGTTACTGTCATATATTAGTTGATTCTCAATTTAGTTTATACGGTGGTTTATTTTTTTGATAATGAGTCGATATTTGAGGCTGTATGTTTTTTTTTCGGACACAAGTTATGTCCTTTACTGTTCACCTGCCAATCAATTTTGTGACTTCATGTGATTGGTGCGGGACATGCTTCCTGTTTCTCGTCCCTGATAGATGCAGGGCGGTTTCTGACCGTTCCTATGAAGCCATACATTTGCGGACGACATTTCCTAGTTAGTTCCACCACGGTAATACTCGAGACACTATATTTGCCGCTTTAGAATTCCTATGTAGTGCTTTGTTCATATGGGTAACTTTCAAACATTGATATGGCATTGTTGCCTGTTTCACTTTCCTTCACTTCCCTTCCTAGCGCAGGCTAGGCCGTTCTGATGCTTGACCCAATTTCTCGCCTAAAATCCTGAGCCATGATGTACGACCCTACCAGGTGGAGGGTTTGATACATCTCCTCGCCGGCTTGGTGTAGTCCCCTCTCTGTCGCATGCCCTACTCCTCGCCCTAACCTCTCCATTACATGCACGTTTTACTGTGTCCCCCTGTACCCTTCGGGCCTATAATTTTATTTTGGGATTTCGGCCCACTGGCGTTCCCCACACCTTAATGCTCGGGAGAGCTTTTACTTGAATCTTGCGGCTGTTTTTAACTCCCTCCTTTCTCTTTTCTGTTTACCCTTTTAACCCCCCCCCCCCCATCTTCTCATTTTCTTCTTTCTCTTCTCCCTTTTTTCTTATATATCTAGGCGGATTAGCTGGTCTACTCTCCCGCTCGGGTAAGTTCTGTTTTTTTTTTTTTTTTTTTTTGTTTTTGTTTTTTTGTTTTTTTTTTTTTTTTTTTTTTTTTTTTCTCTCTTTTCTCCCCCCCCCCCCCCCCCCAATCCTATTCCATCCTTTTAGTACAGCCCCGTGTTTCCCTTTTTTTTTTTAAGGTTGCTTTCACATTCCTCTTTGGACATGTTCTTCTCCCAAATCCGTTTGTCAGGACACTTGTCACTGAAAGTTCTATCTCTTAATGTGAAGGGTTTGAACACACCTGAAAAACGCCTCCATCTCTGCTCTCCTATTTATCTAAACAAAGAGCGGATGTCGTTTTCCTTCAGGAAACAGCATTTTAGGACAGGAATGTCATTCCAAGCTCTTTATTCTCACGTGTTATCCCGACAGTCTATCATGCATGCCCCTAAACCCTCATGAACCAAAATCAAAAGGTGTCGCCATCTTGATTGCAAAACATCTCCCTTTAACTATACACGGAGTCGCTTCACCTGACTCAGAAGGATAGGTTCCTGTTTCTAAAAGGCACCTTTTGCCAACAGACCCATTACACTGGCAAATTTTTATATGCGCCAATACCGAAGCTAGGTTCCCTTCCTTCCGCTCAATCTCCACCTCTCTTTTCTTCCTTTTCAGTCGGCGTGTGCTGATCCCTTAGGGGAGAGACCTTAATGTCCCTATATGCCCCTAATTGGATTCTTCCTCGTGAGCAGTTCCTTTTTACCATACAAATCCCTAAGACAAGATCCGCCACAAACTCCAGGCAGGATTTAACACTTCGAGGGCCCCCCCACGATTCTTGGGCAATCTTACACCCGAAATGTTAAAGAGATGAATACGTTCTTTTCTCCTCCACAACAATAAGTACTCTCCCAGAATTGACTACATATTTTCCTCTCGCTGTGGAATCTGCACATTTCTTCATGACACCTCATTGAACCAATGGTCCTACTCGGATCACCATCCCATAACCATGACTTCGTTTTCCTGAAAAACACTCCCGCACTTAAGATTTGGAGATTTGGACGCATCTCTTCTTTCCGACCCAACACACGAAGCCGAGCTCCGCTCCCCAATTGGTAGATTATTCGCGACCAATCAGACTGTTTTCTCAGTATACCTCCTCCCTTGAACGCACTGGGGAGGCACATAAATGCGTAATTTCGCGGGATTCTCATAGCGCATGGCTATCGAAGTCGCAAAAGGGAGAGACAAAGCACATTTGCGACGACTGTCTGGAGCGTCATCCAGTTTTTTGGAAAGAGTTCACAAACACAGTCAAGACGGCTTCAACCTTGACTGAAACTCACAAACACTCCGCTAACATTGCAGCTTTTTGATGAACTGGATTAGGGTAAGGTGGCTCTAAACGGGTAGATATGTCATGTCTCAAAAATTATTATATGAGTTTGCAAACAAAAGCGGGTCGATTCCTCCTCGCCAGAGCCCTTCAAAGCGAAAAAGATCGAGCTTAAAAATCCACAAACTCAGGGGTCCCAGAACGGTTCTTTTGCCACCACTAATGCTGACATTGCTTCTCATTTTGAGCGGTATTATAAGTCCTTATAAACCTCCCTCCGGAACGTCCCCCACCTGAAACCAACAAACTCAGAGCCACGGTGATACTCGGACTTTCTTCCATCTTTATAGCCCTTCTGCATCATTTCTGAGACAACCGCCCTTGAACAGGAGCAAAAAAATACACGGCTGAGGAACAGTCGCGGGCCTTCAAACAAAAGAAGTCTGGTAAAAGCCCATGGCCCTGATTGCTGTCTGCGGTATATAGTAACAAGGAGTTTTTATACCCGTCATGGACCATCCGCCCCCTTCCTCTCCTCGGCTTTCAACACTTTCCTCTTCGCACCCTGTTGCCTGTGTCATCGGCCTACTAGAAGCGCCACATCACGGCATACCCAAGGGGGAAAGGATGCAACTTTTTGGTTTCCAATTATAGGCCACATCTACCTGTCTGAATGTAGACCGTTGAAACTTTATGCTGAAAATTTACTGAGCCTACCGCGTCCACTCCTCCTCCTTACTCATTCCTGATTACTCACTTTGATTAACTTCCCTCGATCAACCCTAGGATTTCAATAGCCCTGGCAGGGAAGCGAGAGACAATACTAATCAGAGGACCTCAACCTTAGTCCATGGATTCGCACAATCAAGAGTCTACCTATGTTCACTTCTCCTCACTTTGGACGCTGAGAAGCCTGTTGACTAAGAGTGTCCTATGGGGATTATTTTGAGGCAAATTCCCTTCAGTATCGGGGGTCATTGGTATTGAGGAGAACACATGCTCTAATTTCATCATTGACCATTCGTAATTCTGGACCTTTACGGCAAACAGGTTTCGGATGAATGGTCCATTTATCGAACCATTTCTCATTCTCGCAATGCCTACGACCACGCGCCTCATGGGTCTTCAGGCCGCCTTGTCTATTTCTCCTCTCCTCTTTTGTGCTTATCTCCTTTAGAGCCACTGCTAGCCGTAAATACTTCCGTTGCCAACCCAAATATTAAGGGCGGTATATCCGCTCTATCAGGCTACAAGAGTATGCATAACATCGCCTAGCCTACTGCGGATGACATTTTTCCCCTGTTTCTAAAAAAGGAACCTCTGAACGCACCTTCCCATGTTTTGTCTTAAAGATCATCTCACTTTTCTTTTTCAATACATGACGAACCACTTAGAATCAAAAACCATATCAAAGTCTATTGCCATCAATGGCACCCTTCCTTCTATAGATGTAGTCTCCTATTTGGTGGCCGATTCGCAGTTCCCGTTTAGGAATGGGACAGTGAAACTCTCCCTTACTACTTGTTTCCATTCCTCTTACGTGCGACCGTCCAGAACCTTTGTTCTTTTACTCCCCTTTTATCCTTCAGCACTTTATTCTCTACTTCTCCTTATTATAACCCTCTCACTAAATATTCTCCATCTTTCTTTTCCCAATGCCTTTCCTGGATTTCGCAAAGCTTCTACTATTAAAAAATGAAACCTTCTGCTTACCTTTTTTTTATACCTCTCATCTCTCCCTTATTAATTCAAACCTTACTTACCACTTGCCACCCCTCCTTTTTCCGCTTCACATGTAGGAGAATGTGCTCCTTCTTCCTTGAACACAAGCGTCCCGCGCATATCTTTTTCTGCCAAATGGTTCACTCCTTCACCCAAACCAGGGGTGGGAATTGGAGGCTCCCAGACCTCAGGTACAATATCATTGGGCCTGCCATCTTTGCAGACTTATAGATTAGGAATATTCATATCAACTACCAAAGACTGGTGCATCTCGAAAAGACTCCTTCTCCTCCTTCTCCTATAGCATCCGATCCCCGTGGCTCTTGACGAAACATACCCCCCCAGGCCCTTCTCACTCATCCACTGATTGGTCCTACCATTGGCGCCATCTCCGCTTGACATGCAAAGTCGGCCTCCATCTCGTAATGCCCCCAACCCTTTAACCTCCATTGCTTAAACACCGGACTTCCCCATCCGGGTATGCACAAGGCCTTTGCCGTCGGAACATTGCCGTATGACCAGTGAAAGCGGACACTTTTTTCATAAAGTGCCAATTGAAATCCTACTCCTCTTTGGCGAGCACCATGAAAGATCGTACCTTCCCCTTTTTTTGTTATTGGGGCCTACCTTCAAATCAGGTGCATTTTCCTCACATCCTCTGCTCACCCGCCTCAAATGGACTCGTCCTCTCACCCCCTATTGACTCAATTTTGTTCTAAAGGGCTGAACCCCATCGGCTTCTAATCTCATCCATGTACCTCCTTCTCACCCGTGATGGGAATCCCTAACTCGCTCCCCCGCTTGCCGAGCATGGAGGAAAGAACCGTGATATAGATTTTTCTTCCTTCCTCAGATGGGACCAAATTTTTTACATACTCCCACAATGTTCGCTGAATGTATCGACCGCAAGAAAACGGATACAAGCTAGCTTCCCTTGGTAAATACTCCCCTTCCAGAACTCATCGAATTTAACCCTTTCTCTACCCAATAATTGTTGGAGATGTGGAGTCACCCCCCGATGGGTCCCTTCTCCATATTTGGTGGTCCTGTCCTATGCGTCCTGGCCCTTCTGGCGGAATTCCACCGTATAACCTCGACGAGTGTCCACTTTTACCCATCTCCGATTTCTTTTCTCACGCCGCCCACATTTCTCCTCCACCATACACTCCGCATCCCCAAACTTCTATACTTTCCCCAGATCAGTTAGCAATGCATCCACCCACCACAATTAATAGCTGCTAGACTTTGTCTTCCTGTGTCTTAGGAGATTCTAACTCATACCCTGCTCCTCAAATAAAAGAAATTGGGTTCCACCATTCAGTGACTGGGATATAAAATTGCAGAAGTATGGAAGGTAAGCTGTGATCTACATCACTGTCTTGATCATGTCCCAATCCTGCCAAGATAACCCGACTAAATATTCTCCCATACTTGGTCGTCGTTGGACCCACTTCCAAATTCGAAGCATCCCGCCTAACCAATCCCTCCATGGGTCCATTTCTTACTTTACCCTGACTCTGAGAGCCAGACTCTGTGGCTTTGTATTACACTTCTAGATAATACGTTAACATGCACTCCGTCAACGACCCTATTGCTGGGGCTGTCGAATAACACTGTTTCAATATTATGATCCCTTTCACACTGAATCAGGTATTGAGACAATTCCTTTTGTCCTTGGTGCCCGGATGTGTCCTGCTTTATGTCTCAATCCCCTAGGTGATGAACACACCATCACTGTCCTTGGAGCTTCCACCTATATGACAACATAAGTCTATCCATAACCGCGCCCCCCCCCCCCTTAGATCTCCTTCCCCTTTGACCCTTACCCCCCTTTTTTTTTTTTTTTTTTTTTTTTTTTATCTCTTCATTCTTTCCTTCTTTGGGCGATATTCAAGCTTTCTCACCATTTTTTATTTTTTCATTTCCCCAACAATCAATAATGATCACTCCTTCCTCCTCATGTGGCGCCCTGTACCCTGCCAGTAAAACTGTCTTTTGCTGTTATTTTCACCATCTTCTCTCACTTCTTAAACTTTCATATTTTTTTCTCCTTATTCTTTTCCTCTACACTTATAGTTTATTTTCCTATGTCGCATAAAGTACAAGCAACCTACTCTCAACAAACTCACCGGAATACACTTGCACATGTGCCACTCTCTTCCGCATTCCCAAACGGAGTAATTTTCATATGCGTTGGCTACCTTTAGAGTGGTACCTTTGCAATGCTCCTCCTGGATAATACCAGAGCTTTCTATATTTCTACGCAACTTCTTACCTTGCACCAGACTAGGCCCTAGCAACCATTGAGCTTTAATTTATTTCCCTTCTCGCCCTAACTCACGCTAACACTCGACGATGAACGAAAACATGGGGGTGCAAATAAAGGATACCTGCCCCATCGGTAGGTGCTATTCTGTATGCTATGAGGTGATATAAAAAATGATTGCTGTTATGACTCTTCTTTTTTTTTTTTTTTTTTTTTTTTTTTATTTTTTATTTTGCTTGCTGATTGTTCTCGTGTCTTTTTTTTTTTTTTTTTTTTTTTTTTTTTTTTTCCCCTCCAGGGGGGGGGGGGGTCAACGTTCATTAATGTTACAGGTGAACACTGAGAGGGCTTTATATTTTGTTCACACTGCATATATCTTAATTGTTGCGGCAATGATGCAGATTGTGGTGTATTTACCGCGTATTTCTCTTTGGTCACATTGTATTACAAAATGTACAATTATATACCATTTATATGTTTTGACTTTTTCTCAATAAAACTTTGAGGGAACAAAAAAAAAAATAAAATGTAATTTGCAGCAATTCTAAAGGATAGTTCAACATTTTAGTAAAAAATTTAAATGCACATTTTTTGGTAGTAAAAAAATGTGAATTTATTTATTGTTGTTGCAGGTCTTAGAAAGCATTACACCATGTGGTGCAGGTCTCATGCAGATTTTGTCAGTTTATTATTTGCTAGCACGTACAGGGTGTATGGGATGTACAGGTGTAATGGGGATGTACAGGGTGTGTATGGGGATGTCCGGGTTGTACACTAAAGTATGAATGTACGGGGTGTACACAGTGTATGGGGTGTAATGGGATGTACAGGGTGGATGGGGATGTACGGGGGTGTAGGGGTGGGACGGGGATGTACAGGGTGTATGGAGCTGTATGGGATGTATGGGGTGTGGGGGATATACGAGGTGTACAGGAAGTATGGGTGTATGGGATGTACAGGGATGTAGGTGTCGGGGATGTATGGATGTATGGGGATTTAAAGGGATGTACGAATGTACGGGGTGTATGGGGGTGTATGGGGTGTATGGGGTGTGGGAGATGTACGAGGTGTACGGGGAGTATGGGGTTTTATGGGATGTACGATGTGTATGGGATGTAGGGGTGTAAGGATGTAAAGAGGTATATGGGATGTACAGGGTGTATGGGGTGTACAGGGATTATAGGGATGAATGGGGTGTACAGGATGTATGAGGATTATGAGGTTAAAGAGAAAATACGGATGTACGAGGATGTATGGGATTTTCGGGGTTTTAATGGGGATGTATGAGGGGTACGAGATTACGGGGGATGGGGAAATTTTAAATTTGGGA
>CATNWA010005822.1:0-13585 GCA_951230385.1 Staurois parvus
AAAAACATGTCCAGTAAAAAAAAATGCAAAAAACAAATTTAGTTATAAATTTATCTTTCTTGCCAAAATGCATTCTGCGACATGGTCTTTTAGCTAAAAAAAGAAACCCAATACCGTGTAAATAAATTAGGATTATGAGAAAGTTATAGCGTCTACAAATGTCGGAAAGAAATACTTTGAATTTTTAGGGGTTTTTTTATACTAAATAATGGGCAGCTATCAGCGAATTTATGGCGGCGATCTAGGGAACTATATTTGGGCGGCCCAATCCATAGCGACTTTAACTGGCGGGACCTTGCGGCGAGACATTCTGACATTTAGGAGTGATACTGACTTTGGTGTCACTGACAATCCCCAAAAAACACTAATTACAGTGATCAGTGCAAAAAGAAAAAAACTGACACTGCACTTAAATGGCAATGGGGAGGAAGTGGTTAACTTTATTTAGCAGGGAAGAGATTAATAGGAGTAGGAGGGGAAGTGTATTACTAGGGGGGCCGAGTGTGGAACTTTGGTGAGGACAAGTAGCTAGATCGAGAAACGAGAAAACTGTTTCTTTTCTCGATCAGCTCATCCTCAAGCATGACAGAGAACTGACAGACAGACACAGCTACTGCAGCTGTGCTCTCTTTCACTGTTTTACCACCCGCCGATCCGCCGGGACATAAGGCCGCTAAGGAGGCGGCTTGTGACCCGGCGACCTGACATCAGCCGGCGGTGATCCCGTGGGACAAATAGGGCGGCAAGGCAGCGCCCTCGGCGCGCGCCCCCCTTATAATTGTTTACAAAAACACACATTTTTAAAACGTGAGGTTTTTGCCAGCGAGTGCCGAGTGCCGCCCTGCCCACCTTTAATAATGTACAGTGGTTGGGCCGGCCATGGCCTTTAATAAAAACAACAGACCTGACCGAGAGGTGAGGAGGATTCATGGGAGTTTCACATGACATCTATCTCCTCATCTCTTATTAATAAAACACAGACCTTGACATCGGAGAGGGTGAGGAGGATTTCTGGGAGATCACAATGACCATCCAACTCCATCAATCTCTATTTAATAAAAACACAGACCTGACCGGCAGAAGGTGAGTCAGGAATCTTGGGAGGTACCACACTGAAACATGCACTCCCTTATCCTCTAATTAATAAAAACACAGACCTGTACCGGAGAGGTGAGGAGGAATTCCTTGGGAGGTCCACAATGACCATCACTCTCATCTCTATTTATAATACACACAGACCCCTGACCGAGGAGGAGGTGAGAGAGGATACAGGGAGGCTCACATGACAATCCCACTCACAATCTCTATTAAAAACACACAGACCTGACACGGAGAGGGTTGAGGAGGATTCTGGGAGGTCTCACATGACGCACTCGCATCTCTATTAATAAAACACAGACCTGACCGATGAGACGGTGAGGAGGATTCTGGGAGGTCAACATGACAATCACTCTTGACCTATGGTTCCTGGTCAATAGACCATTTTAATTTTGCAACACATTTAGATGATGTCAGATGGTTGATATTTGTTTTTATTTTGTCCCCTTCCTGATCTGTAGATTATGTTGTCTAAAAAGAAGCCGTTCTAGTGGGAGCCAATTCACAGGATGATGGAGCAGAACCCAGAGCCTCAGTCACCATGGTGCCTCCATCTCATTCTCCTGGATACCTGAGAGGGATAAAGGAGCCAAGAAGATTCTGGAACTGAACCACCAAGATGGTCCATCAGCTGACAAGGAAAGAGGTTGATCGGATGGCCGTGAATTCTGGGACACTTCTCCAAGTAACAAGACAAGGGATGTGTCTGGATGGTGACTGAAATCATAGTGTGTGTGTCATGTTTTCCTATAAGGTGTCCAGGGTGTCACTGTCTATTACTCCATGGAGAGAGTGGGAAGTATTATAAGAAGGACACAAGGATTCCTCTACAAGGACGTCATGATGGACAAATCAGCCCGCCCCTCACATCACCGGGTAAGAGGAACTTTATTGTAAAGGAGAGAGCAGTACGAGAGGATACCACCTAGATCCCCCAACATCATCCTGATAAACACATAGAAAAACAATGGATTCAGTCAGTGCTGTGTGTATTCCCTAACAGATAGGATTTCCAGTCCCCCATGGTAACCCACCAGAGAGAGATGGTCCCCGACCATCCACTGAATTCCCGGGATTCCCACACAGGAAAGGTTCACACCACATCCCTCACTATCATCAGGTAGAATGAATGACAATTATTGGTAAGTTCGTGATTTAATACACAGCATGATTGTTACATATGAATGTTTAATTATATATCTATCAGCGTGGAAATCCTCGGGGAATGATAATATTGAATAGTTAAAAGAAGAGTATAAAGAGGAGGATGATGAGTATGGAGTGAATGGAGGTGAGTTTTTCAGAAGGACACAAAGGAGATGATGGAGCCACCTTAATACCAGGAACCCACCAGAGAGATGTCCCCGTCCTCCTTGAATTCCCGGGATTCCACACAGGAAAGGTCACAAACAACCATCCCTCCACTAAATAACAAAGTGTTGGTGCCGGATGGGAGAATCTAGGAACATGGAACTTATGTTATAGACTATGGGTCTCCCAATCACAAAGCGGTCTCTTCCCGGTATCCCAGTAAAATGTTAAGTAAGAATGCCTGCATTCTGTTTTTTTAGTAGTGAAATTCCCCCCCTGCGGGGAATTTACCAACTGTTGTCCATTCCAGCAAAAACACGTTGTAAAATAGCATGTTGTGATAAGGATAGCAGGGCATACGCCGCCCAGTGTCCCCAACAACCAGTAAACAAGGATCGGGCGGACGGCGCAACCAATTTTCCCCGCTGACAGCACTGTGACAGGTCCAGGATTATGGATTTTGAGGGAACCGCCGATGCCAAAATAATAACAAAAGAGTGTGGGTTCCCCTCCCAAAAATCAATACCAGACCCTTAGGTGGAGTGCCCACCTTCCTCCTGCAACCATATACCAAGGGGCCCACATAATCCCCTCACCTTTGGTGGGTGCATCCAGTGCAGGGGCACACTCTGCCGCCCCGCCGCAAAAGCCACCTTGCCCTGTCAATGTTTGATGGGGGACAAGGGTCCCCCTACTTCACACCCCCTACGGCCAAGTGGTTAGTAGGGGGTCAGTGGGTGGGGGAACATTATTTGAATCTAGAAGACCCACCATTAACCAAGGCGGCCCCCAGATCCCCCGGCCCCCCCACAATGTGAATGATTAATAGAAGTACATACGTTAAAACCCCCTATTTCCATATCCCACCAAATAGTGTAGTGGTAAAAACAACACGAAGGATATTTTCTGACAAAACCAAAATAAAAGGAACAATATCCCCCTGAATGTAGATCCATCGATTGATCCAATCAAAACGATAACCTCGCTTGTCCATGAAGAAAAAACAAAGGCCTCGCACTCCCTGAACATCTGACAGCTCTCCGACCGCCTCCCAACTTCTAAAATACACCTAAGGGATACCCAAATACCAACACCCTGTGGGACATATCACTGGGTGGCCCATTCGCCCACTCTTGGTTGACAATCACCATATACAACATGCCCAGGTCAGTGATGGTCACCCAATACAACAATGCCCACCAAGCCCCGGTCAGTGGAACGTCACCGAGTGGCAACCGTCCCTTAAGTATATTTATTGGCAGGAAGGCAGCAAAGAGCTTGTCAGACAGAGGGGAGTTCACCACTTTCCAATTGGTAGCCGGAGCTTTTTTCTTTTTATTTCCCCGGAGTCAGCGGTGACAGCGAGCATCGTTGATTGATGATGGATCCTACACCGGGGGGACACTTTGCTTTTATGTTTTTGTTATTTAATTTAAATAAAGGACTTGTCAAATAACTGCCCGTGCTGTCTATTTAAACAGAATAACTTTTTTTGGGGTGAATAATTAGGGGTACCCAATGTACCCCATACACAAATCCACATGGCGTGCAGAGAATTCCCTGAGGGCCCCCATTGTTACATTTTGTAAGTCCACTGCCTTGCAAACTCACTTCCACAGCCACTAGCCTGGGGTGTGGGGAAGAGGTCCCCCCCCCCCTTGTCCCAAATCAACAATGGACAAGTGTGCTCTGCAAGGAGCACAGCCCCCCCCCCGCCCCCCCCCTGCCCCAGAGCATCCACTCCATGTTAAGGGCATAGTGGCCTGGGTAATGTAGTTCAGGAGGGTCCAACTTGTTCGTTCACATTATTCGTTACTTTTGGGTGTTTTGCTTGGCTTGAACCCACCAACCTTTTCCAGATCTTGCCTGGGCTGACATGCTCAGATAGGGGTCCTGGTCTGTATTTTCCTTTCATTTTTTTGGACAAGGGGTTATCCCAATCAAAAAATCCATACCATACCCCCCAGTGGGGGGACCCCCACATAAACAACGCAATTCTTAATATTTTGTTGTGCCCGATAAATCTAATTTTTTTATAGAATAATCGGTTTGGTTTTAGGACGTGGCGGCCGCACACCTCAACTACCCTAACAAGCCATGTTGTGTTTACTGGTTTGTTAAGGATGCCAGTGGCCGCCCACTCTTTAACCAAGCAAGTACACATTTCCTGAATGCCGCATGTCCCCTTCCCTCCACTAAATAATGACCGCGCATGCATTTCATTCTTTAATTTCCTTCTGTGAATGTAACGCCTGTCTCATGCGGTATTATAACACTGAGCGAGTTCAGAGTTGTTTGTGGTCAATACCGAGCAACACGGTGAAATAGGAAAATGGACAGATATTTCAGATGGCAAGTGGCGGCTATTTAGATGGGGAAATGTACCCACATTTCAAAAAAAACACGAAGTTGATCTGCTGCGTCTGTGGAGGGGAGACAATGTGTGGGATTTTGTGTTAGTGATTGTCACAATCATAAAATCTTACATTTTACAGTATCGATATTTTCTCTCATTTCCTTGATTTAGAGTGGAGATGCCAATCGATATAGAATTTTGAGGGTGAAAGCATAAGAAGAAGAGGCATATGTAGGGATGATCAGCAGTCTAAGGGCGGAGAGGAAAGATGGACTAACCGGGGGACAATTGTATAGAGGAGACAGACTACTCTACAGAAGAATCAGCACAGTACAGGTGGGTCATGAACACGTAAATCCATTCCTGCGCGTCGACCCATAACTGCTCACTGATATGCGTCCAGAAGTAATGCGGCGGGACGCTGGGGATAATCAGCCTGTTAGGATCCCCTGGCAACTTTCCTGAGCTGGTGTTCCCCCGTCCCTGGTATTCCGTGGATTTCTCATCGATAATCTTCACCTTCTCTGTGTGCTGCAGAAGACACAATTTATGTATCTAAGACTTGGATTTATTGGAGGTTCTGGGGGGTTTCAGCTTGGCGGCACAAAATGTTCATTTTTCTCTAAGAAGCAAAATTGCATAATTTTTAGGCACCCAGGACATGTGACTTGGGGTCCTCCTGCCTTGTGCCCCTAGACTCCTCCAGGGGACCTTTCTCACTGTATCTGCTGGCTGTGCCGGGTGGAGCTATGTCCTGTAGTGTCTCCAGGACCCCAAGTCAACTTGAGTGCAAGTCTCAGGAGATGGGAAGGCTAGCAACACTTTAAGGACCCTTTAATTACCTGAATAAACCATATTATCAGTCCTGGAACCATTACACACTATAATAATTTATATTGTACATGTACAATACACCTGACCCCTGCACAATATACTCCCTATGTTGAACATACATACCTCCTGAACCCTGCCACTATATACTCTATGTTGGACAATACATACTACCTGACCCCTGCCAAACTATATACTCTATGTTGTACCATTACATACACTCCTGAAACTCCCTGCCACTATATACTCTATGTTGTACATTACTACTCCAGACGCCGTGCACTAATAAACTCTATGCAGTACATTAACAGTACTCCAGACCCCTGCCACTATATAACTTCCCATGTTGTAACATTACATACTTCCTGACCCCTGCACTATATACTCCATGTTGTACATTACATACGCCTGACAACCCATGCACTATATACTCCCTATGTTTGTACATTTAACATACCTCCTGATCCACCAGCTTTCTGTATACTCTATGTTTGTAATACATTACAATACTCCTGGCCCCTGCACTATATACACTAATGTTCTATGTGTTACTTTACAATACTACCTGGACACCCAAGCACGCGTATAATACTCCTACTGTTGTACATTACATACTCCTGACCACCTGCACTATATACTTCTATGTTGTACATTAACATACGTCCAGTCTGACCCCTGCACTAATATACTCTAACTGTGTTGTACATTACATACTCCTGAACCCCTGCACGTATACTACTCTATATGTTGTACACATTAACATACTCCCTGACCCCTGCACTATATCTACTCTATGTTGTACATTTATACATACTCCTGACCCCGGCAACTATATAACTCTACAGGTTGTACATTATCATACCTCCTGACCCCTGCAATATATACTCTATGTTGTAACATATACATACTCCTGACACCCTGCAACTAAAATAAACTCTGTTTTGTACGATTAACATACCTCCCTCCGGATCCGACCCAATGGTCGGTAACACACACACAAGAAACAAAAAACCACACAACCACCAACAAAAACACACAAAAGGAACCCCCCCCTGCAACTATATACTTCCCCTATTTTGTTACATTACATATACTCCTGAACTTATCCTTTTCCTCCCCCCACTTCACCCCCCCCTCCCCCCCTCCCCCCCAACTGCTATAAATGTACACATAAGAATTGGATTCTCTTTTGTTCCCCACACATATCCTCCCCAGCTTGACATTTTTATATCGGATGAAATGCGATTGGGAGCACAAACGTTGGACTTGTTACTATGCGTGATAAATAATGATGATAACAATCCTCCAAACTTTGGACCCTTAAAAACAGAAAGGTGATAATGAAAGGAGGAGTCAATACCCCAATGATGGTGGTCTCATGATCAGTCCCCAGTCCCCTTCAATCTTGTTTGTTTCTCTCCCTCCCTTTTCTCCTCCCTCCCCCCCATCCTCACTCTCTGACCTCTGGTGTGGGCTCAGCCCCGCTGTTCCTTCCAATTACAAAATCAAATTGAACTAAATAAGGAAGTGCCAGTTACATCTTGTGGTGGGGAAGATGGCGATGGAGTGATAGAGGGGGTGGGGACCCCTCGTCCGTATAATCCTCCCTCATCACTGTCAGACCCACACTCACCTATAAAAAAGAGACAGTTCTGGTTGTTTCCTCCACTCTCTGACTAAGGTCCATGAAATATAAGAAATGACCTGGTAGGAGGGATTCAGAGGAGCCATTTCCCCCCCCTAGTAGTCCCTTGAGGGGTATGGAATTTGTAAGCTTCCACTCAGAGAACCAAGCTGGCCTGATGGTGGGGTGGAGTCCCTGGGTTTGGTATGGGGGAACCAATCAGCTCCTGTCTACTAATCCGTCTTTTGTCCCCCTTTGTAATTATTAAAGACTCCCAATGCCGGAGATTGAGGTACTACCCTCCGTAGGATAGTTCCCTCACCTTATGTCCTCAAGACTGTGAAAAGTAGAAGATGAGGGACATCAACACAGTAATAGAGTCCCAGGAGAAAAAACACCCGGCTCCCTCCAATGTCCCATCCCGGCCACCCACCCAGTGTAGATGGACCATCTCGGATAACCTCTTATCGCTAGTAGGAATCCTCCAGACTGTGGCGGGGACCGGGCCGGCCTTCCAACAGAGAAGAGCTTCTCCAGTATAAGAGTGGCGGGAATGTGTTCAGTTTATAAATCCCATCTAAATGTGCATAAAAGCAAAAAAGGAAAAAAAAATCTACTCACAGTGGGAGAAGAAGCCCATAATTCTTTGGGTCCTGAGTTGGCTTGGAAAATGGTTTGTTTACACAGGAAGTTCCCCGATCCTTCTCCAGACATCAGAGAACATCAACACAGGGGAGAAGCCGTATTTTTTCCTGTCCCCCTGATGTGTGGAAAAAAAAATTTACAAGGAAGTCTGAAACTATTACAAACATCATATACCCTCACACAGGGAGAAGCCCGTATTCCTTGTCCCCCAGAGTGGCGGGAAATAATGGTTTATATTCACTGAAGGTCCCCAACTTTACAGACCATCAGAAGATCTCACATGGGGAGAAGCCATATGCATTGTTCTGAAGTGTGGGAAATGTTTTTTTAATGAAGTCCCCGAACTTCTTACAGACAATCAGAGATCTCACCAACGGGGGTAGAAGGCAAATTCCTGTCCTGAGATGCGGGAAATGGTATTTTCCAACAAGAATTCCAAATCATATACAAGCACCCAGAGAATCTCACAAAACGGTGAGAAGCCATAATTTCTGTCCCTGATAGTGCAGGAAAATGTTTTTTCCACAGAATTTTCCCCCCCCCCCCAATCTTTACCCACACATTCAGAGATCTCCACACAGGGGAGAAGGCATATATTCCTCGTTCTGAGTGCGGGAAATGTGTTTTCAGTGAAGTCCCATCTGTGCAGACATCAGAAGATCTCACAGAACGGGGACGAAAGCCAGTTTCCTGTTCCTGAAGTGTGGAAAATGTTTTTCCAGAGCTGTCCCGATCCCCTTCAATAAACCATCAAGAGATCTCACACACTCCTATTGGGGAGAAGCCCGTATTCTTCGGTCCTGATTGTGGATAATGTTTTTTTCACAAGAAGTTCATCCTTCATCAACATCAGATAGATCTCACACCGGGGGAGAAGCCCCCCGTATTCCTGTCCTGAGTGCGGAAAAATGTTTTAACAAGTAAGTCCGTTCTTTCCAACATCAGAGATCTCTCACATGAGGAGAAGACATATTCCTGTCCTGAGTGTGCATGAAATGTTTTTCGCCAGAGAAGTCCCGCATCTTTTCCCACACATCAGAGATCTCACATGAGGGAGAAGACGAATATTACCTGTCCTGAGTGCAGGAAATGTTTTTTTGCCGCAGAAAGTCCCATCATCTTACAGAACCATCAGAGATCTCACATGGGGAAGAATCCCACCTTCCTGTCCTGAGTGAGGAAATGTTCCTCACTGCAGTCGTCCTTCCTGTACAATCAGTGGGTCCCACACATCCCTGGAGGTGTATTAGTGTCCTGAGTGAGGGAAATGTCTTCTAGAGTGAATGTTGCTGGACATCTCATCTCTCATGTGGTGCGCGGGAAGAATCAGCACACCCTGTTATTATACACATATCAGATATAGCGCTGCAATATGTCTGATCTTCATCATGGAAGGAACAGATGATAAGGAGATGAGAAGGTCCCCCCAAAGACATGGACTGAAGTGCAGTAAATGTCGGAAGTGCAGAGTGGTCAGTAGATCCTGGAAATGAAGGACACAACTTCAGCCCCTCTTGGGTGTCGAGTTGCGTATTCCTGATAATGAATATAGCAGGTTACAGAGCTAGAAGCCGGGAGATCCGCAGATCTCGTTATCCTTGGGAACTTTAAACACAGCCAACAAGTCAAACATCTGAAAGTATTGAATGTAGCCTTCATTTCAAGGCTCTACAGAACAGATGGTGCCCCAAGCGTCGCCTACTGGCTCTGTCCTCATCCCATCCCTTCCTCCTCATCCCCCCCAACCAGGAGGAAGGAGAAACTCCGCCCCAAACTAGGGGGGAACTTTCCTCACCTCCATATTTCCCTTGGCATCTGTGGTGGACTAATGGGTGGTATGACACGGGAGTTGCGGTGCACGAGAGGGAACACAGCAAGTTGGTCTCTATGGTCTACATAATGGGGTCTAGGGTAGAGGGTGATTCCACCGAGGAAAAAATATTTCCCCCTCTTTGCGATTTTGACGAGCAAATCGTTTCCAAGTTGAGAAGGTGGGCCGACATTTTAAAAAATTAAAAATTTTTTGATGTGCGGGTATGTCTAAAAGAGGGATTGGCCCCAATAGTTTTTTACCAAACCCCACCCCACTTATGAGGAATAGATGAGCCTACAACATGAAACCAGCATTCATTGTCAGCCTATGTCCAACAAATGTGGGATCTTTTCATACAGTGGAGATTCCTATGAATCATTGGCATACCATCCCTAGTGGCCCAAGTAAAAATCAATGTAAAAAAATTGAATAAGTGAAGTACAACTGGATGAATCCAAAGCTTTGGAAGTAATACACCCATGTGATGGCCATCTAGGAGAGATCTGATGATAATCAGGATGTGTTACTTGATTATACATACTGGAGGTCACAACCCGCCAACAGTGTCATTAGTCCTATCTATTGTGACACGAGCTGTCATCAACAATCATGATCCGACGTGTCACACCCACTATTGCCAAACCTATTATTACGTTGTATCTAATGTGAGTGTCGGCGGTGTCATACAAATACCGGCCCCCGAAAAAATTTCTTTTCCACCCCCCCAACAAATTACCCCACCTCCACGATATTAATGGTTGGCGGTGCCACCAACAATTACCCAGATGTTCACACCGTCCCCAACACCCTCTTACCCCCACTACTGTGACACAGCCCACATACCCCGACGTAATTCACGACCCCCGCCAACTATATTACTCGCATTCCTGATGTGAGGTGCACCTCGTCATACATTTACCGGAGTATCACACCATGCCCCCAGCAATCCATTAGTGTTCATGTGTTGGCGGTTTCAAGTGACAAATACCGGAGAGGTCACTACCCCCCCCACATATTTTATTGTGCTATCAATGACCCACCTCGCCATACCCATACCGGAACTATGCACAAACCCCCCATACATATCCTTAGTGTGCTAGCCACCTGCGGTGGTCATAGTCTCACATACCGGATGATTCCCGCCCCCCAACATATTGTTAGCGATCTGGACATCTCTGGCAGGTGTCATACAATCTCTACCGAAATCGCACCCCCAACATATTCCACTAGTGACGCTAGTGAGGGGAGTGTCATACAAATACCCGTAAGATTCACACCCCCAAAGATCACTAATTTCTACACAGCTATGTGAGGGGCGGTGTCATAACAAACTGCCCCGGCATTTTCCCCCCCCCATTACATACTCTATATAGTGACTCTAACTATCGATGAACGCGTGCGGCAATCAGACCTACCGTGCCCCCCCACCTACCCCACTATCCCCAAACATATTAAATCTATCATGCTAACTGATAGGGCGGTGTCACCTCCAAAAAGCCAGAGCCATCACATTCCCTCCAACATACCATCTAGTGTGAGCCGTTGAGTGCGTCCCCCCTCATACAAATCCATTAAGACCACCCCCCAACATAAATCGTTTGAAGTGTGCTATCGATGAGGTGGCTCTGCGGTGTCCAGTACTCAGATATAATCGAGACTCACCGGCCCCGCCCTATGAGGTAGGGAGATACCACCACCGCCAGTGTCCATGTGAGAGGCGGTGTCCATACAAATACCTTCTATCTACATCCCCCCACGAGGTACATTATGTAGTGTGCTGAATGTCTTGAGGCATTTCGCTTCCATACACCAAATAGGCCCGGTGAAGATGTAACACACCCCACCATCCATCTCATATTGTGCCATGTGTAGCGTGGCGCCGATACAAATACCGGAGATCACTCCCCCGACAGCTATTAATTAGTGTGCGATGTGAAGGGGCGGTTGGGTCAAGACACCATGGGCAGGAGATCACATCCCCCCCAACATATTATCATTAGTGTACTACGATGGAGGGGCGGTGTCATACAAATACCGGAGATCACACCCCCCCAACATATTAGATAATGTGTAACTATTTGAGGGCGAGTGTCCATACAAATACCGAGATCACCCCCCTCAACATATTATTAGTGTAACTTAATGTGAGGGGCGGTGTCATACAAATACCGGAGATCAACACCCCCCAACACATAATTATTAGTGTTGTACTATGTGAGAGGGCAGGTGTCCGATACCAAAATACCGAGATCACACCCCCCAACCAATTACTATTAGTGTACTATGTCAAGAGCTCAGGGGCGGTGTACATACAAATACCGGAGATCACACCCCCCAACATATTATTAAGTGTACTAAGTGAGGGGCGGTGTCATACCAATACCGGAGATCACACCCCCCCCCAACATATTACATAGTGATGGCTATGTGAGGGGCGGTGTCATAACCAAACACCGTAGATCCCACCCCCCAACGAGCTCGACTCACAGTTCAAGGAAGTCAGCATTATGTTTAGGAGGATCTCACCAGTCAGGAGCCTTTCCCTGTCATCCCTACATGTTTCCGCAGTCTGAGTATTGTTCTATCCTTCCCAAACAAATGTATTAAATCATTGGATGAGTCCTCCTTCTTATGTTATCTAGAAATCTTCAAATCACAATGACTTTATGGATGAAGGATGGCCCCAGTTCTTATATATTATTTATTGTCTAACAGCTTAATCCCTCCCCCAGGATTCATTTCTTTATTTAAAGAACCATTCAAGGAAGTGTTCTTACCTTGTTGAGAGATCTCCAGCCACCATTCCTCTGTGACCATTATATCCTTGTCATTTATGCTGACACTTCATTATATGGATTGAAGATAATCTTATACTTTAAAGTATTTTTTAATTTTTACATTTTTCTTCACCAAAAAGATTTTATTTCAGAAAGGGAAACCCCGTTTTTAAAAATTTTTTTTTTCCCCAAAATGTAAAAAAATTTTTCTTTGTTTTAAAATGTTGGTTCCAAAAGAACTAGAAAAAGATTTTTTTCTTCCTTATCTGTGTTAAAAATGGAAAATTTTCCCCTTTTTTCCGTGTAAAGGAAAAATATTTTAAAAGGAAAAAAAAAAATTTTGGGCTCCATTCTCAACCCCCCCGTAGTTTGGGACTTTTTGTTTTAGAAAACACACAACATCCCCCCTTTCCATTGGGTTTTCCTATGGGCCATGGTTCCCAAATCCAAAGGGTTTTTTTTTAACTGGGGAGGTTTTTGGAAAGGGTCAGGGGGGCTTTTAAAAAGCAAAATTCAAAAGAAAATTTAATGGAGAAACTGCGAAAACATGGTAAAAGTGTTTTTTGCAAAATTTCCCCGCCCCCCAAAAAAAAAAATTCCCCCAAATTTGAAAAAGACAAAAAAAAAAGAGCTGCCAAAACCGGGAAAAACCCATCACAAAACTATCAAAAATGCAAGTGCCCCAATCCCAAAAGCACCAAGTTCCCTAAGTTACAAAAAAGGCTTTCAACGACCCAACCCCCCTGGAACCGAAATAGAATTTAGCGAGGGAGAAAAAGTTCCCCCCAGCACACTGAGGGGCACCAAAAAAAGGGTCCAAAAAAATTTTAATGGGAAAGATCACAAATTTAAAGCAAGGCAAATTTTTTTTGGAGACTCGCAGGACCCCTTTTTGGGGCACAAGCCTGATGAAAAGGGAAACCTATGAAACTCCGAAAAAAGTTGCCTTTTCGTTAAAAATTGAACCCTTCATTTAAAAAAATTTTTGGGCCCCAATTTTTGGTGACCTCGGTTTTGCTGGTGAAAATTCCCCTTACAAACATAAAAAAAAAACAACAAAAACGCAAAATGAACTGCGAAAAAACAAAAAGCAAACCCCCAAAGGTTTTGAACAGAGCCTTTCCCGATTT
>CATNWA010005823.1:0-12619 GCA_951230385.1 Staurois parvus
TTGTGTCTGCAGCACAGAGAAGGAAGATTATCCGAGAGAAATCCAGGAATACAGGACGGGGAACACAGCTCAGGAAAGTGACCAGGGGATTACAGGCTGATATCACCCAGTCCCCGCCCTACTCTGGACCAATCAGTGAGCAGTATGGGTGGAGGAATGGATTTAGTGTTCATGACCCACCTGTGCTGATCTCTGTAGGAGTGTCCTCCTCTATAAATGTCCCCGTTATTCCATCCTCCTCCATAGACTGCTGATCATCCCTCACATACGCCTCTTCTTCTTCTGCTTTCACCTCAAATTCTATATCGATTGGATCTCCACTCTAAATCAAGGAAATGAGAGAAAATATCATCTGTAAAATGTAAGGTCACATAAAATATCCACACATCATCTCCACAAGTTCATGTTCTAGATGCTCCATCCCACCAACCTTGTAATAGTGAGGGATGGTGTGACCTTCCTGTGTGGAATCCCGGGAATACAGAGGATGGGGACATCTCTCTGGTGGGTTCCTGGTATTAGGTGGCTCCATCATATCCTTGTGTCCTTCTGAAAACTCCTCCATCACTCCATACTCCTCATCCTCCTCTTTATACTCTTCTTTAACATCAATATTCTCATCCCCGAGGATTCCACTCTGAAAGATATAATAAAACATTCATTGTAACAAACATGCTGTGTATAAATCACAACTACCAATAATTGTCATCATCTACCTGATGATGGTGAGGGATGGTGTGACCTTCCTGTGTGGAATCCCGGGAATACAGAGGACGGGGACATCTCTCTGGTGGGTTCCCATGACTGGATCCATCTGTAGGAAACACACACCACTGACTGAATCCATTGTTTCTATGTGTGTTATCAGATGATGGGGGATCTAGGTGGATCCTCCGTACTGCTCTCCCTTTACAATAAAGTCTCATCTCTTACCCTCTGATGTGAGGGGCCGGCTGATTTCCTTTCATGACGTCCTTTAGAGATCTCTCAGGTTTGTCCTCTCTAAATAATTGATGTGTATCATCATCTGCTGGAGATAAAAGAGACATCACAGTGACTAAGGAATACATCAGTGATTGTTCTCATTATCTACCTGATGATGGTGCTGGACACCAGGACTGGAAGTCATGTGCGCTCGGACATCCCGTCTTATTTACAGAGGACTGGGGACCATCTCCTAACTACTGGAGATATCTCCCATGGACTATCTCACCCCCACCTAGGACCCAGCACACACTCACTGACGAATGCAAATCTATGTCATAAAGAAGATGATGCAATTCGTAGGGATCCTCACCACTGCTCTCTCCCAACCCACTTAGTCTACCTTATACCCTGGTCCTCAACACTTTCTCTTCTGACCTTCTACACAGAAGAGGTCACTGGTTCCGAGATTCAAATATTCTCACCACCTCCCCTGGATGCTCCCCTCACAAAGACATCACCCTGCACTATCCATCCATGCTCCCTACTACTTGCTCTCACTGGTTACCCCTGCCCCTTCACCTCTGGAAGTCATGTGCCTCGTGTACCCCCTCCATCTTATTTTCCTCAGCCCTTCACTCCTAACCTCTGATCCTCTCCCCTCACAACTACTCCACATACTTTAACAACCCTGGTCCCCACCGAATGCAACTTAAGACCCCTCTCCCTGCTGCCATTTCCTCTTTCTCCTAGAACGCTCTACAATCGCCTGAGCTCCCCCTCACCCAACAACCTCCACATCACCCCACAGTCTGGCCACTCTACACTACCACTGACACCGCCCACTAAAAACTCACTAAGATTCTACTATCTGCTAAAACCAATGCCATTACCTCAAACCATCCCAACAATGGCCACTGCCGACTCCCCCAACCAAGCACCTTATACTAAACCTCCCCAACCACTGACCACTCCTCCGTTCATGACCTCGCTACTACTGACTCATCCCAACCAATAACCACTACTCCATACCAAGCCCAACCATGGCCACTACTGCCCCCTGGATACTCATCCCAAACAATGGCCACTACTCCATACTCTTCCCAACCAATGGCCACTCACTCCATACTCATCCCAACCAATGGCCACTACTCCTACTCATCCAACCAATGACACTCACTCCATACTTAAGCCCCAACCAATGGTCACAAACTCCGTACTCATCCCAACCAATACACCACTACTCCATAAATCCCACCTCCCATAACCACTGGTCACTTACCATACTCCTATCCCAACCAATGGCCACTACTCCATACTCATCCCAACCAACGCCACTACTCCAACCTTCCCAACCAATTCACTACTCCGTACTCATCCCAACCAATGGCCACTACTTCGTACTCTCCCAACCAATGGCACTACTCCCTACAATCCCAACCAATGGCCACTACTAACAATGGATACTCCTAACTCTGCCCAACCAATGGCCACTACTCCGTACTCATCCCAACCAATGGCCACTACTCTGTACTCATCCCAACCAATGGCCACTACTCCGTACTCATCCCAACCAATGGCCACTACTCCATGTACTCATCCCAACCAATGGCCACTACTCCATACTCATCCCAACCAATGGCCACTACTCCGTACTCATCCCAACCAATGGCCACTACTCCATACTCATCCCAACCAATGGCCACTACTCCATACCATCCCAACCAATGGCCACTACTCCATACTCATCCCAACCAATGGCCACTACTCCGTACTCATCCCAACCAATGGCCACTAAACAACCATACTCATCCCAACCAATGGCCACTACTCCGTACTCCATCCCAACCAATGGCCACTACTACTCATACTCAATCCCAACCAATGGCCACTACTCCGTACTCATCCCAACCAATGGCCACTACTCCATACCATCCCAACCAATGGCCACTACTTCTGTACTCATCCCAACCAATGGCCACTACTCCCGTACCATCCCAACCAATGGCCACTACTCCGTACTCATCCCAACCAATGGCCACTACTCCATACTCATCCCAACCAATGGCCACTACTCCGTACTCATCCCAACCAATGGCCACTACTCCGTACTCATCCCAACCAATGGCCACTACTCCGTACTCATCCAACCAATGGTCACTACTCCGTACTCATCCCAACCAATGGCCACTACTCCGTACTCATCCCAACCGATGTGACTACTCCGTACTCATGCCAACCGATGGTCACTACTCCGTACTCATCCCAACCGATGGTGACTACTCCGTACTCATCCCAACCAATGGTCACTACTCCGTACTCATCCCAACCAATGGCCACTACTCTGTATTAACCCCAACCAATGTCACTACTCCGTACTCATCCCAGCCAATGGCCACTACTCCATACTCTTACTACTTGACCTCTCTGTGGCTTTTGATACTATTGACCATCCCCTCCTCCTCAAAAAACACCACTCTCTTGGCCTCAGAGACTCTGCTCTCTCCTGGTTCTCCTCCTACCTATTGCAGCGCTCCTTCAGTGTTACCTATAACTCCGCCTCCTCCTCTTCACTCCCTCTCCATCTACACCTCCTCCCTTGGTCACTTGATAAACTCCCATGGCTTTAAGTACCATCTCTATGCTGATGACACACAAATCTATCTTTCTACCCCTCCCCTCACCCTTCAGTCTCCTCCCCAGTCACCTCACCTCCTCAGTCTCACCTCCCTCCTCCACCTCGCCCCTTCAGTCTCCTCCTCCCCTCGCCCCTTCTTCCTCCTCACCTCCTCCTCACCTCGCCCCTTCAGTCTCCTCCTCCTCGCCCCTTCAGCTCTCCCTCACTCGCCCCTTCAGTCTCCTCCTCACCTCGCCCCTTCAGTCTCCTCCTCACCTCGCCCCTTCAGTCTCCTCACCTCGCCCTTCAGTCATCCTCCTCACCTCACCCCTTCAGTCTCCTCCTCACCTCGCCCCCTCAGTCTCCTCCTCACCTCGCCCTTCAGTCTCCTCACCTCGCCCCTTCAGTCTTCTCCTCACCTCTTCAGTCTCCTCCCGCATTACTAACCTACTAAGTGACATATCGGCATGGATGTCACTCCACTTCCTCAAACTAAATCTTTCCAAAACTGAGCTCTTAGTATTCCCCCCCAGCCCGTGCCCCCTCCCCCGACTTCTCCATCAAGATCAATAACACAATCATCAGTCCCTCCCTCATGCCAGGGTACTAGGTGTAATCCTAGACTCCCATCTGTCCTTTCAACCCCAAATCCAATCACTGTCCAAATCTTGTAGACTTCACCTCCACAACATCTCCAAGATACGCCCGTTCCTAACCTCGGAAACCACTAAGCAACTTATTCACTCTTTTTTGTATCTCGCCTTGACTTGTAACTCCCTCCTCATTGGCTGACCTCATCGCAGGCTATCCCCTCTTCAGTCTATCATGAATGCTGCTGCCAGACTCATCCACCTTACTAACCGTCCTGTATCTGTCATCCCTCTCTGCCAATCCCTCCACTGGCCTCCACTCAGTGTCCTCCACCCCTCTCTGCCAATCCCTCCACTGGCCTCCATTCAGTGTCCTCCACCCTCTCTGCTCTGCCAATCCCATCCACTGGCCTCCATTCAGTGTCCTCCACCCCTCTCTCTGCCAATCCCTCCACTGGGCCTCTACTCAGTGTCCTCCCACCCCTCTCTGCCAATCCCTCCACTGGCCTCTACTCAGTGTCCTCCACCTCTCTCTGCCAATCTCCACCGGCCTCTACTCAGTGTCCTCCATCCCTCTCTGCCAATCCCTCCACTGGCTTCCACTCAGTGGTCCTCCACCCCTCTCTGCCAATCCCTCCACTGGCCTCCACTCAGTGTCCTCCACCCCTCTCTGCCAATCCCTCCACTGGCCTCCACTCAGTGTCCTCCACCCTCTCTGCCAATCCCTCCACTGGCCTCCACTCAGTGTCCTCCACCACCCTCTCTGCCAATCCCTCCACTGGCTTCCTGTTGCCCAACGGATAAAATTTAAAACATTAACAATAACATATAAAGCCATTTATAACTCCGCCCCAAATTACATCACCGATCTTGTCTTTAAATATCACCCAAACCTTCCTCTCCGCTCCTCACAAGACCTCCTGCTCTCTAGCTCCCTTGTCTCCTCCTCCCATGCTCGTCTCCAGGACTTCTACAGAGCTTCCCCCATCCTCTGGAACTCTCTACCCCCAATTTATCAGACTATCGCCTACTCTGCTCACTTTTAGGGATCTCTGAAAACCGATCTCTTCAGGGAAGCCTATCCTGCCCTCAGCTAATACTGGAATCTTCTACTCCTCCTACCAGTCCATCCCCCACAGTTACTACCTATTGTACCACTAGCCCCATCCCTCCTAGATTGTAAGCTCCCAGGATCAGCCCCTCCCTCTTAGATTGTAAGCTCCAGGATCAGGCCCTCCTATCCCTCTTGTATTGATCTGTATTGTTTCCTGTTATATTGTACAGCGCTGAGCAAACTGTTAGCGCCATAAATCCTGTATAATAATTACCTCCTCTACTGCCACGTCAGCAACCTCTCCGATCTCCTTCAGACCAAAGGGAACGTCTTATCTTTATTCCAGATCACTTCCTGCCTGTTCCTGACATCACTTCCTGTCTGTTCCTAACATCACTTCCTGTCTGTCCTGTCCGTATTCCATAGAGAAGTCCTGTCTGGGGTAGTAGAAATAAGATCACCATCTTGTGGAGTTAGGAGGAACTGCAGCCCCCAGAAAAAGTCCCCCCTAATACCCATTCCTGCATTGTATTACCTTACAGAGATATCAGGGAAGTTCCAAAATACCTAAAAAAAAGTAAGAAACAATAAACCTAATTCTTATGCAACCAACTGTTTTAAAAAAGATATTTTACTACAGATAGAAAAGTCTTAAAGACACAGAACACAAGATAAAAACAAAGGTATACATAATAAAACAGAGACCCCCCAAAATCAGACAGACTACCCAGAATGTTCCGTCCTTCCTATCAGAGAGAGACAGACTACCCAGAATGTCCCATCCTTCATATCAGAGAGAGAGAGAGCTACCCAGAATGTCCCCAATCCTTCCATATCAGAGAGAGAGAGACAGACTACCCAGAATGTCCCCGTCCTTCATATCAGAGAGAGAGAATACCCAGCACATCCTTCAATCAGAGAGATGACAGACTAACCAGCAATGTATCCGTGAGAGACAGATCTATCGCAGAGAGACAGACGAGTTCCAGAATGTCCCTCCTTCATAAACCCAGAATGTCCCGTCCCGATATCAGAGAGAGAGACAACTAACTTCCAGAGAGGTCCCGTCCTCATATTCCCGTCCTCAGAGAGTATCAGAGAGAGACAGACCTACCAGAATGTCCCTCCTAACATTATCACAGAGAGAGACAGACTACCCAGAATGTCCCTTCCTTCATATCAGAGAGAGACAGACTACCCAGAATGTCCCGTCCTTCATATCAGAGATCGAGACAGACTACAAGAGAGACCAGACTACCCCAGAATTCCCGTCCTTCATATCAGAGAGAGACAGACTACCCAGAATGTCCCGTCCTTCAATCAGAGAGACAGACTACCCAGAATGTACTTTCCAAGAGACTACCCAGACTGGCCCCAGAATGTCCCAATCCTTCATATCAGAGTTCAGAGACAGACTACCCAGAATGTCCCGTCCTTCATATCAGAGAGAGACAGACTACCCAGAATGTCCCCGTCCTTCATATCAGAGAGCAGAAACAGACACCTCAAGAATGTCCCGTCCTTCATACTTTAGAGAGAGTAGACAGACTACCCATTAATGTCCCATCCTTCATATCAGGAGAGAAAGCAAACTACCCAGAATGTCCCGTGCCTTCATATCAGAGAGAGACAGAAGACTACGCCAGAATGTCCCATCCTTCATATGAAGAGACCAGACTATGTCATCCATCATACTCAGAAACGTAGCCCCATCCTTCATATCAGAGAGATGAGACAGACTACCCAGAATGTCCCGTCCTTCATAACAATAGAGAGACAGACTAGTCCCCAGAATGTCCCAGGTCCATTCCTCTATCATGAGATGAGACAGACTACCCAGAATGTCCCGTCCTTCATATAGAGAGAGACAGACTACCCAGAATGTCCCATCCTTCATATCAAAGAGAGACAGACGACCCAGGAATGTCCCGTCCTTCATAATCAAGAGAGACAGACTACCCAGACCTTGTCCACAAATCCTTCATATCAGAAAGAGACAGAAAATATACCCAAAATGTCCTTTCTTTCTTATTCCAAAGATAAGAGACAGACTAGAAAGAATGTCCCATCCTCTTTTCAGAGGAGAGACAGTACTACAAATATATCCCCTCCTTCATATCAAGCAGACCGAACAGGCTACCCAGAAATCCCACCCTTGAGCGAGAGATAAAATGAGTAGAAACTAACTGTCCCTAGAATGTTCCACGTCCTGTCAATTATGAAAAGAGAGACAGACTGTACCCAAAAGTCCCCATTACAGTAACACATATAAAAAGAGAGACAGACAACCCAGAATGTCCCATCCTTCAGATCAGAAGAGAGACTGTGACGCAACGCAGAATGGTCCCCTCCTTCATATGAGAAGAGAGAGACCAGACTACCCTAGAATGGTCCTTCACATCAGAGACCAAGAGAGACAGACCCAGAATGTCTCCCGTCTCGTCATATCAGATAGAGAAACTACCCAGAACTTCGTGGTAGGTCCCCCCGTCCAATCTTAGCAGAGAAAGACAGAGACTACCCAGTAAATACAAATTTGTCCTGGTCTTTTCTTATCAAAGAGACAGACAAACTACCCAGGAATGTTTTCCCATCCTTCTTTTCAGAGGGAGAGACCATAGACTACAAAGTATTCCCCCTCATTCATATCAGAGAGAGAGACAGACTACCCCAGCAATGTCACATTCTTCTATCAAAGAGAGACAGACGACCCAAATGTCCCACCTTCCATATCAGAGACCAATAGAGACAGATCTACCCCAGAATGTCCCCTCCTTCATATCAAAGAGAGACAACTACTCAGAATTTCATCCCGTCCTTCATATGCCAGAGAGCGACAGAACTACCCAGAAGTCCCATCCTTCCATATCACTACACAGAGATTGAGACAAGACTACCCAGTAAATGTCCCGTCCTTCATATCAAGGGAGAGACATTTGTTACTACAGTCAGAAATGTCCCGTCCTTCATATCAGAGAGAGACTGTTTGTGATACCCAAAAAAAAAAATAAATATAGTCCCGTCCTTCATGTCAGAGAGAACAGACTTTGCCCAGAATATCCCGTCCTTCAATTGATTTTTAGTAGACAGACTAAAAATGTCCAGGAGTGCTTAATAGTCTGTTCCTGTCCCTAATTTAATGACGCTTAGCCTTTGAAATGTGTGCCACATTGGAAGAATACTCAACGCTGACCCACAAGCTCAGTCTCCCTGAATACTTCTAGTTCATTATAATGAGAAAAGTGAACTTATAATATATGCCAGAATGAAGCGAGAGTCATAGCTGACAAACAGCATAAGCATTGATATTAGTCTCTGATTGGTTCATTTCCACCAGCGGGAAAACAATCTCCGTCATGGTATAGAGGGTGTTGATCTGCTTCCAGGCTTTATCTTATAGAGAAGAAAAACACAGTTCCTTTTGTTCCTCACCAAATCCCAACGATGGGAGGGGGGGGGCAGTATGAGTGTGAGCAGCACGGTTACTTAAGCAAGGATTTCTTTAAGTACCTGGGACAAATGCCCAGTTTGCAGGGCAGAAAATAATTCACAACAACATATGTCTTTTTAAAGTATAAAAGTAAATAACTTTTTAAAAACTTATAGAAATAGCGCATAAATATCTATATATATATAATATCAATAGGGAAACGGAAATAGGCATTTAAAACCAAAACCACATTACATCCCCCCCAAGTCAAAAAATGACTAATTTTCCCTCTGTCCCCTATAAGACCTACGGCTCATCTAAGTCCCTTATAAAGACCTTTCAGCTCATCGGCTCCCTATAAGACTCTCGCTCCATGCGTGTCCCCCCCTCCCCCCCCCCTTATGTCAACCATGTGAACTTTTATGGCCTGTAAACTTCCGACAGGTGAGTCCACTGTGGCGGAAAACCGTTCCCCCCGCCTGGGCTTTTTCCTCGTGCGGAGCAGTGTGCGTCTCACCCAATGGTCCTCATTTCAATTTCTTTTTCCTTTCTCAATCCCCGCAAGTCTTCCAAGCACCTCTCTCGGCCCAAGGCAGGTTATACCAAAGACCCACGAGTCAGAACTTCGTGTAGGGTGAAAACTGACAAATCTTTGGCATCAGAACTCAGCTCAGTAATATACACTTCACAACACCATTCACACATCAATCACCCCACCCCCCCCACCAGACAGACTGGCACCACAGGGTTCCCCCACCCCAACAAACCATACAATACAACAATACCTAGGAACTCTATAGAAGTGAAAGACTACAAAGTCCCCCATTTTTCCTGAAACAAACAGGTAAGAAAGGTCCCCTGCAACGTCCAGCTTTAGCAAAAGGGGATAAAAACCAGAACAGAAAGGGCAAAATGGTATCACAAAAACGGGACAATACGTCCCCCATTGACTATTTTCATTTCACCCCCCCTTAGGCCACAGACTTTGTACAATAAAGGAAGTCAAATGCTAATCCCTAGCAAAATTGTGAGAATTTTACTATTGAGCCCCGGGGAGGGACCGAAATGGGGTGGAAGGGATTTTCTTTCATCGATCATGTGGGGAACCCCTCCCTCGAGCTCCTGGTTCAGGATAGATAGGCCCCCATCTGTTGTCTACCCAGCATTGCCCATCAATTTTCCTCACACATGGTATAACACAAGCATACAAAACAACCAGGGCCAGGAGACCATCAGATTATTAGTACAGTTACCCCTATTTTTGGGCAAGTATCTTTTGCCCACCCCCCCCTACTCATACCAACTGAAATATTGATACCCCAACAAGTCTGTGATTCCCTGAATTCTTTTTTCAAACACAACCTGGACAGGTCTTCTAATTTCTTCCTTATAGACAGAGGTAACCTTAAACCATTTTCGGGCCAGTAATTGTACAGAATAGATGTACACCATGTTCCGGTTCCTATCTATCATTTTAACAGACACCCCTCCTATTTTCTCCGCATTATAAAATTCATATCCATAGAGCCATTCTATTTCTGGAATGTCATGTACGGATGTATGGGCTAACTGGTCAACTGATTCCTTGAAGGGGCATCCTGGTGTAAATTCCACGAAACCTCTGTTGGTTGTAGTATTTGTAATTGATTTATCCAATCTCCTAGTGCATTTTTAACTTAAGCTGAGAGCGCTTAGTCTACAGACCGCCTAAGCGTGCCCACCTAACCTGACAACACCTCCATTGCCCTCCACTACAGTCCGGCTTTCCGTCCCCTTACACCCAACCGAAACCCCCCCCCCACCGCGCCCTCCTCAAAATCCCCCCCCAACGACCTACTTAACCCCGCCCCCCCAGACCCCCCCCCCCCTCCCCCCCCCCCCCCCCCCCCCCCCGACCTCTTTCCGCCCCCCCCCCCCCCCCCCCCCCCCCCCCCCCCGTCCCCGACCCCCCCCCCCCCCCCCCCCCCCCCCCCCCCCCCCCCCCCCTACCCCCCTCCCCACCCCCCCCCCCCCCCACCCCCTGGGTTTCTTTCCACTTACCTATCCCGACGCTCCTTCAGCGTTTCCTACAATGGTGCCACCATCCCCTTTCCCGTATCCCTCCCCCCTCTCTGTTGGGGTCCCCCAGGGCTCTGTCCTTGGACCCCTTCTCTTCTAGCCCATCTACACCTCCTCCCTTGGCAGAAACCTCATACAACAAACTCCCACGGCTATCAACACTAACACCATCTCTATGCTGACGACACCTAAATCTACCCTCTCCACCCCTCACCTCACCTCCACTTTCTCCGCCCGCATCACTCACCTCCTAAACGACATCTCGACATGTCGATCACTCACAAACCTCTCCTAAAAACACCGAGCTTCTCGTCGATTTTATCTGACACTGGATTTGTCGCTTTGACTTTAACTTCAGTCCATTTCCTCAAACTCAACCTCTCCAAAAACCGAGCTTCTCGTCTTTCCCTCCTGCCCCGCGCCCGCGCCCCCCCCACCCCCCCATCCTATCCATCACTACTAACATCACCACCATCAATCCCGCCCCGCTAAGCCAAAGTCCTGTGGGGTCATTCTGGAACTCTAACCTCTTCCTTCCAAACCTCATGTCAAATTCACTCTGACAAACACATGCAGGCTTCTATCCACCTCCGCAATAATCGCCAAAATACGCACCTTCCTTACACCCAGACAACCGCTAACATTCTCACTTTTACAGCTCCCCTCATCAGCTCACGCCTTGACTACTGCAACTCCCTCCTCAACCCTAACCCCATGCAGGCCTCTCCCCGCTTCATACCATCCTGAACTCACAGCCAGACACATCCACCTCACCACCCTCCACCCTGCCACCCCCCTCTGCCTCTCCCTCCACTGTCCTCCCTATCGCCCAACGCATCAATTCAAACTACTCACTCTGACCTACAAAGCCATTCACAACACTGCCCCTAACAACCTCCACCGACCTGATTCCCAAGTACCACCCTACCCTTACCCTTCGCTCTTCACAGACCCCCTTTCTATCTTGCCCCCTGGCCCCTCCTCCTCACACGCACGTCGAAAAGACTTCTCCAGGTCCTCCCCCACCTCGGGAAACCCCTCCCCCAAACCATCGACTGTCACCTTTCCCTCCTCACCTTCAGGGGCTCCCTGAAAACCCACCTCTTCAGGGAAACCTACCCCACCCTCACCAACTGCTGCCTCCTTCATTCCTCCTACCACTCCATCCCCCACAGCCACTTCCCCCCCTTACCACTACCCCCTCCCCCCAATTGTACGCTCGAAAGATAGGGCCCCTTACCCCCCGTGTGCTGTTCGTACTGCTGAATGTTTCATGTATTGTCCCCCTTTTGAGGGACCCCCGAGCGGGGACCACTAGCACTCCACCGGTTTAGGGCGGCCCAGAGCGCGGGAAACTAAGCCCCCGGGTACTTTTCACCAGGCCCCATGGTGGGGATGGACTTTAGTACCCGAACCAGTGCCCCTACTGACACCCCTTCATGTAGGGGTGTCCGCCAGGGTTTCCAACCAGGGAAAGCAAATGTGAGGAGGTCGGTGACCCTGATGGGATTGGATGGATGGATGGCTGGATCAAGTGCTAGTCAGAACAGGCCGAGTCCGGTAATGTAGAGGACGGTAAGGGTACAAGGGAGCAGCAGAGAATCGTCGGGTCACACGCCAGGTCAGCAACAGGAGGGTCAGTCTACAGAGGGCATCCAGGGAGGAGAGGTCAGGCAAGCAAGGGTCTGGGCAGGGGAAATCAGCAAGGCAAGAGCAATCCGGGGCAATAACTTTTCATATACAGGTTCCAGGATCAGGAATGCAGGGAAGACCGAAGGCAAAAGAAATGACGCTCAGGGCCTTTTAAAAATCCCCCCTGCGCTGCCATTGGTGCCCAGCGGGCGGCCCGCGGTTCTACTGGCATGCGCGAACTCGAACGCCGGGGCCGGCCCGGACCTAGTGCCCGTGTACGGGAGGAGCAGTCGCCCCCCGCCGGGGCCAGCGAG